>CM076574.1:53929069-54033475 GCA_034641835.2 Pinus albicaulis | reverse complement strand
TTATAATGTGTTGAATGGCTGTTTGTATCTACTGATTTTTATTTCTGCATTTTCCAGCATTCTGTAAATTTTCCAGAATTTGTGTTTTCAGCAAAAATTATTTTCATGTTGTTGAATGTAAGGATATGGGAAAGGGCATTTAACTAAAAGGAGAAATAAGGTGAAACTGAAAACCGGGGTGGGAAAACAAGAAATTTCTACATGGTATCAAAGCTTGAGTGTTGAAAGTGCAGTCTAGGACAGCAAGAAGAAAAATACAGTCTGCTGATTTTTCACACACAGAATTTTTATCTTTACTACAGCAGTGCTATTTTTCAGTTTTTAGGACAGCAGGATGTCATTGGGACTGAGGGTGGAGGATAGGTTGGATGGGCATACCAATTACAGCATTTGGAAGGAGAGAATGCATAGTATCTTTGAGGAGGCAGAAGTCTGGGACATCATGGTGCATACCGCACAGAACCCTGTTGTTGTGCCTACTGATGTTGTTCAGTTGGCAGCATATAATAGAAAGAACAACAAGGGTAAGAGACTGATTCTAGTTGGAATCAAAGACCATTGCATTCCTCATGTGAGAGGAAAGAGAAATTCTCATGAGATGTGGACAGCATTGTCCAATCTCTACCAGAGTACCAATGAGAACCGGAAAATGGTCCTGAAAGAGAAGCTAAAGACCATTAAGATGGGTAAGACTGATAGTGCAGCTGGATATCTCACAAATATTACTAATGTGAGAGATGAGTTGGCAGCAGTTGAAGAGGTCATTCCACCCACTGAGTTGGTGCAGATTGCAGTGAATGGCCTCACCAGTTCATGGATGAACTTTGCTGATGGGGTTTGTGCACGTGAGACCCTTCCAACATGGGAGAGGTTTTGGGATGATTGCATTCAGACAGAGATCAGGAAGGGTCAACTTGGGGCAGCCAAGCCAGTTGAGCAAGATGAGGATGTAGCACTGTTGGCAGGAGGCAAGAAAGGCAAAGGAAAGAAGCAAGCTTCCACAAGCAGTGGTGGGGGCAAAGGAAAAGGTAAAGGTAAACAGGGTAACACACAGAAGGACTATTCCAAGGTGAAGTGTTGGAATTGTCAGAAGATGGGACACTATGCAGTTGTGTGTCCGGAGAAGAAGAAGAAGAAGGGGAAGAACCAGAGCATGGCAGCTTCAGCAGAGGTTGAGGACTTTGTAGATCGCTTTGACCGGGAATTTGGGTTCATTGCGTGTGAGTCTTCTAGTGCAGGATTATCTGCCATAGAGGTTCAGAGGGAGCATGCATTTCCCTCGATTAGCGGAGCATCTTCGGGTATCTGGTATGTGGACAGTGGGGCTTCACGTCATATGACAAGAGTCCGTGAGTACTTCTCAGAGCTTTCAGAGAGTGGCACTGATATAGAGGTAGTACTCGGTGATGACAGAGTTGTTAGAGCAGTCGGTGTGGGAACACTGACATTTCATAGGGAACCCAAACCTCCCTTGAAGGTGTCAGATGTTCTTTATGTGCTAGGGATGAGGAAGAACCTCATATCCATCTCAGCCTTGGAGGATAGAGGATATGAGATACTGTTCAGGGGAGGACAGGTGTTGATATATCCCAGGGGCGCTCCAGCTGATTCAGCTAGAGTGATAGGTGTACGCCATGCAAAGGTGTACAAGTTTGCATTTCAGCCCCTTTTGGCATTGAGCAATAGTACCGACAGCAGAGCTAGCAGTTCTGAGCTGTGTGAGATTTGGCACCGCAGGATGGGGCATATGTATCATGGAGCCTTGAGGACTTTGCGAGAGATCACTACAGGTGTGCCAGATTTCAGTACTGATCACTTTGATACTTGCAGAGGATGTGCGATGGGCAAGTTTGCCAAATCCCCTTTTCCCAGCAGTGACAGCAGAGCGACCGGGATACTTGATTTGATTCATTCCGATGTGAGCGGTCGGATGTCTCATGTTTCCTTGAGTGGATATGAGTACTATGTGTTATTCATTGATGATCACTCCAGGAGGACCTGGATTTATTTCTTGAAGACCAAGAGTGAGGTCTTCAAACGGTTTCAGGAGTTCAGAGCTCTTGTGGAGACACAGACAGTCGGAAGATCAAGTCCCTGAGGTCGGACAATGGGGGAGAGTACACCCTTGGAGAGTTTGTTGACTATTGTGCGGAGGCAGGCATTAGGAGGGAGCTCACTGTTCCTTACAACCCCCAGCAGAACGGGGTTGCGGAGAGGAAGAACACATCCATCGGAGGGGCTGCCAAAGCCATGTTACATGATCAGGGGTTGCCATTGTTTTTGTGGGCAGAGGCCTGCAACACAGCTGTTTACTTGCAGAACAGGAGTCCGCATCGTGCCTTGGCGCACATGACTCCGGAGGAGGCTTTTTCTGGGAAGAAGCCTGATATTGGTCATCTTCGTATCTTTGGGTGTATTACATACTCCTACATACCCAAGGAGAAGAGGACCAAACTAGAGCCCACTGCAGAGAAGGGTATCTTTGTGGGCTACAGTGAGACCTCAAAGGCCTTTCGGATTTACATTCCCGCACAGAGGAAAGTTGTTGTCAGGCGGGATGTGAAGTTCGAGGAGGATAGGGCCTTTAGGAGGTCACGAGAGTTAGAGTATCTGGATCACAGACTCCTCGCCAGCACCGAGTCGACGCAAGGATCCAAAGCAAGGTGGACTGGCGGATCCGGAAGTACATCTAAGACAATTCCGTCCGTCGCTGACTAGTGCTCCGCAGAGTCGCAGGGGTGGTGCTTCGGTGCAACATGCGCAGTAAACTCACAAAGAAGTTCACTAGGGAGTCCACTAATGAATAGTTCACACGTACTACAAAGATCTACAAGCTCCGGTGCACGCAAGAGGATAGCAGTATTTACGCTCGGGAGTTCGGTGCTCCCGATGATGATGAGAAGGAGGAGATTTTGGCTCCGGTGCCGAGGAAGTGTGCTCAGGGAAGAGGAAGCTCAAGTGGCTTCAGGACACCTTGAGAGAGGCCACATTTGTTGCTGGGCCTAAGAGGCCGGTCAGAGAGAGCAGACCACCTGAGAGGTTTTGTAGCTATATGGCAATGGCTACCAACATCCTTGACTCTGAGCCTTCTAGCTATGAGGAGGCAACTAGCCAGCAGGTCTGGAGAGAGGCCATGCAGGAGGAGTATTCTTCTATCATGAAGAATGATGTTTGGGAGGTGGTGCCAAGGCCTGAGGGCAAATCCGTGGTTACTTCCAGATGGCTTTACAAGGTAAAGCATGCTGCAGATGGCAGCATTGAGAAATTCAAAGCGAGGTTTGTAGCTAGAGGGTTCTCCCAGGTAGAGGGAGTTGATTATGAGGAGACCTTCGCTCCCGTGGCTCGATATACTTCGATCCGCTCCATTATATCGATAGCAGCAGAGATGGGTTGGAAGATCCACCAGATGGATGTGAAGACCGCATTTCTCAATGGCTTCATACACGAGGAGGTGTACATTGAGCAGCCACAGGGCTTTGAGGTGCATGGGAAGGAGTCCCATGTGTGCAGACTGAAGAAGGCCCTTTATGGCCTGAAGCAAGCTCCCAGAGTTTGGTACTCCAGGATAGATACTTACTTGCAGAAGATGGGTTTCACAAAGAGTGAGGCAGATCCGAACCTTTACTATATTGTGATAGGTGAGGAGCCTCTCATTCTGGTGCTGTATGTGGATGACTTGGTCATTACGAGTGCAGAGAGACTCATAGAGCACTGCAAGAGAGATCTTGCGGCAGAGTTTGAGATGAGGACATCGGCTTGATGCATTACTATTTGGTTTGGAGGTGTGGCAGGAGGAGGGGCATTTCTTCCTGGGGCAGGGGAAGTATATTGTGGACATCCTTGGCAGATTCCACATGGAGGATTGTAAACCCATGTCGACATCGATGATCACCAACTGGAAGAAGCTTCATGCTTCGGATTCCAAGTTGGTGGATCCCACATTGTACAGACAGCTGATTGGTTCCTTGATGTATTTGGTCAACACTAGACCAGATATTTGTTTTGCAGTCAACACGATGAGTCAGTTTATGTGTGAGCCTAGGAAGGTTCACTAGGTGGCTGCAAAACACATTTTGCGATACTTGCAGGGGACAGTGGATTATGGTCTGGACTACAGGCAGGGGGATGGAGTGAGATTGGCAGGTTACACTGATTCTGATTGGGCAGGTTGTGCTTCTGATAGGAAGAGCACTTCAGGGTGCTGTTTTGGGTTGGGTTCGGCAGTTGTGTCATGGTTCATCCGAAAGCAGCAGTCAGTAGCATTGAGTTCAGCGGAAGCAGAGTATATGGCAGCCAGTCTAGCTAGTTGTGAGGCCATCTGGCTTCGCAAGATGTTGTTTGGCTTATTTGGTCAGCCGTTGAGACCTTCAGTGATTTACTGTGATAATCAAAGTTGCATTAAACTCACGGAGAATCCATTATTTCATGACAGGTCAAAGCATATCGGGATCAAATATCATTTCATCAGAGACTATGTTCAGAAGGGAGCTATGAAGCTTGAGTATATTCCCACTGATGAGCAGGTTGCAGATATTCTTACCAAAGCCTTACCACGGAGCAAGCATGTCTACTTCAGAGACAAGATGGGTGTGGTGAGGAACACCTTCCTCGGTAAGAGGGAGTGTTGAAATTTGGTTATCGGAGGATAGGTGGTTCCCTAAGGCTTTGATATTTGGCCTAGGGAAAAGTGTCCAAAAGAATTTAATTTTTCTCCTAAAGTGACTTTATAAAGTTATAAAGTCAAATCTAATTTAAAAGTGATAAAGTTACTAAAGTCTAATTTTAAAGTGACTTTAATAAAGTCAATGTAAAATTAGAAAGGAAAAATGACTTTGGAAATAAATGACTAAGTGGGTCTTTATTAAAATGGGGTGAATTAAAAAATAGAAAGTGAGATTTAAATGAGCATTTAATCTCAGCCCAAGATCTAAATCTGTTTCAGCCATTGGATATAGGGATTCCCCAAAAGTCACTTAGGGTTAGGTTAAAGGAGAAAAAGGTCATTCATTCTTTCATGAGCAGATTGGGAGAAGGAGAGCAAGAGAGCAAGGGAGATTTCTGGGCAGTGAGGAGAAAGAGGCAGCACTTTGGCACACATTCCAAAGCATTGTTTCAGCAAGTCCATACAGCAGAGTTAGCACACAGTGAAAGACAGATTTTGGGCTGATTTTCTAGAAAATTCGTACAGCAGTTTTGGCTCAGTTTCCAAGAAGGTCGTACAGCAAGTTGGAACGAAAATCGAGGAGCAGAGAAGCTGGTTTTGCTGGCACGTTTTTCAAGGAAGGTCGTACAGCAAGTGGATGTACCCTTGCACAGATTTCGAGGCAGAAATCTGTACAGCAGCTCTGTTATTTTTTCCTGCATGAAAATCGAGAAAACAGTACAACAGCATTTATGGTAGCTTGCACGCATTTCTAGACAGTCCGTACAGCAGCATTTAAGGCTGCAAATTTGGGCACGAAAATCAAGGAGGCCGTACAGCATTTATTGCTGTTATGTTTTTCTGTTTACACGTTTCTCGAGGTGGTGGTAAAGCGCAAAAAACGAGATAAGTTGTAATCTGTACTTGCTAATTTTTCTGAATATTTCTCTCACTGTAAAAAGCATTTTTCAGAAATAAGAAGGAGCTTTCGAACTGGTTTTCCCCAAGAGTTGTAGGGGGTTTTTCCAGGGTCATCTTGACCAAAAATCACTGTGTTATAATGTGTTGAATGGCTATTTGTATCTGTTGATTTTTATTTCTACATTTTCCAGCTTTCTGTAAATTTTCCAGAATTTTTGTTTTCAGCAAAAATTATTTTCCTATTGTTGAATGTAAGGATATGGGAAAGGGAATTTAACTAAAAGGAGAAATAAGGTGAAACTGAAAACTGGGGTGGGAAAACAAGAAATTTCTACAAAAGGAAGATGATGATTCACTTTTTTAGTCTAAAAATATTAGCACTGGAAATTTTAAAATTAAACTTTGATACAATGTTTTGTGTTAGACACCTAATCCTTGGATATTGGGTGAAAAAATTGTAAATATTTAAATAAAGGAAAATGAACAGTTAGAATAGGAATCAACCTTAGAATATGAATCCCAAAGGTCACACCTCTTCATGTTATATAACGTTGTTTAAATTAACGCTAATACATCAATTGAGGAGTTACCTTCCTATATTAACATAGTATCAAAGTCTAGATATATGCCCCCTATTGTAACTCCTTTTCTCTATATTCTCTATCATCCCCTTGCTTTTCTACTTGCACTTTATCCACAAACTATGGCTTAGACCTATCCACTCTAGCATCACACAAATCTATTTCTTACCCTTCGTCTTTAGTGCATTGTCCATGTTGGCTTCCTCTACTTAATACTCAGTCATGGTTGTGTTGTGTCAATTTCACTAGGAACCATAATGCCCCTATCCCTCATCACCTACAAACCTAACATTATGTTCATAGCTCTAGGGGTTTAGCGTTGTTTATGGGAAGTTTCAGTGTATCTCTATGCAGGTTCTCTAGAATGTAACAACGATCTCCAATGTTATGTTCTTGTCCATAATTCTATAAAAAAACAACACTTGTATCATGTCAATCGCTTGCATGATTCATCCTTCATGGAAACCAAAAATCACACATGCTCTGCATTAATTTTTCAACATTGCATTTTCGTTCTTCCAATATTTTGTCTTTCATATTTTTATAAATGTTTTTTTGTGGCCTTTGGTATATGTTATAGACAAGCTAAGACCAAATTCAAATAGAATTTTTGGGATATCCTTGTGTGGATGAGAGCCTCTAGGACATGGGAGCATGATAGCCCCTTTCCTCTAGAATTTCATTCCCGATAAGTAGCTTAATCTATTTTCACTTTCATCTAATTCCTCTTTGGTTGTTGAGGGAGGTGGTTATGGAAGAAAATGTTACGTATTTAGTGGCTACGAATAATATTTGATGAAAAACTACATTGTTTTCTATTACAATCTAATTTTTAGAGGGTTACAACAAATAAAGGTGAGTGTTTCTGTATATGTAATTCCAAAGGGGTATTTCAAACCTTCATAAAAGGATTGAACAAGGCTACTTCAAACTTGTTCTTTTATATCCTTCATATATGAATCTCGTTCCTGCATGAGTTAAGTAATTATATATTTTTGTTGTTCATGAGATTGAATAATCTCAGACTGCCTTTAGTCCATCAAGGTCATCCACTCCTCCAATTGTAGTGAAGAATCCTTGAGAAACTGAAGCAACTCGGTGGAAGACTAGTGTTGAAGATCTTTTGTGGAGATAGTACCTACAGGTGGAAACATGGATTGTGAGGGCTGGTCACTTTCAATTGACTTATCTGAGTGACCCTCCGTGGAATGTTTTGGAATCTCTTTTAGCTCCTGCTATATGGACTTCCTAACTCACTAGTGAACTTCATACGAGAGAAAAGGGATGTTGTTGATTGACCAGGCACATCACTATAATACCTATTTACAATTTTTTAGCTATTTGATAAATATAGATAATGTATATAGAGGTGAAATAGTGTTGGTTGGAAGAGAACTGGTTAGATCCTGTGAAGGCTCAATATTGTGTTCACCTATGGAATGAGTAGAGGGTGCATCAGAATCAGTATATGAAGGGTCATTATCATGTGGAGAAGACATTGTTTGAGGATGACTTGTAGAGGGGAGGGTGGAGGGTTACACTTCCTCCACGATCAATATAGGTACAATAGGCACCAAAGGTTCATAATAATCGACCTAATTCATATTACAAAGGTCTATGCCATCCAATTTTGTTGAATCAAGGAGAGAAGGAATGGTAGATTCAAGTTGTTTCATAGTCGAAGTTGCTAAAAATTATTCAAGAAGAAAAAGGGCCAAAACGGGTTGGTTTGCGAAGGAACAACATCAGGGATTGAGGTACTTGTGGCTGGTGTGGTTGTGCTAGGGGTGGAATTGGTACGATGAGTTGGAATAATGCAAGAACAGAGTTTCTTGATGAGAGGATGATAATCTTCTAGTTCATAGGTAGGATAGGACATTGAATTTTGGTGTTTGTGGGACGAGGATGACCCATTCGTTGGCGGATTTCACTGAGTGATGCCAATGAGAGCACAGTAAAATCCATTAGGTTGTAAATTTTTCTAGACTCGAGGTCAACTAATAACATCCTTATGGAAAAATCCTCTGAAAGGTATTGTGGTAGCGACCGAGTATGGAATTTTTCCTTGTTAGTGTCCTTAGGACGTACATAGCAACAGTTATGGTTAAAGTCAAACCAAATCTGGTAAGCATGTTTGTCGAGCAAGGACTAAGGAAATTGCATGACTTGGGTGGCCTTGATCAGTTGATTATACCATGCACCAAAGGCACTGTCATTAAAGGAAATATTAACATATTCAAAACTAGTTTTCCATGGTTCATAAGTTAGGGTTAGGTATTTACAATCTACAGGGGTATAGAGAACGTGGCCCACATGAGGTTTCCACATGAGCATGGAAAAAAAAAAAATGGTCATAAATGAAATAACCCCCCTTCTAGTAATCTACCTCGAAGGCATGAAATAATTCCTTCATCAAATACTTACACCAATTAAGTGTGATGCCATGTAAACAAAACTCGACCACAAAAATGGTATCCAAAGTACACTCTCCCTTTGTGCAGTGCCGATTAATATTCCTAGTGATAATATGCCACACAAATGTAACTAGAGCATTAATTATCGGTTCAATAGCAGGCCCTCATACCTTATGCTTGGTGCCATATTTCTGATATAAGTTTGTAGTGTATATCTTCTTGTTCTACTTGGAGCCTCCTTGGAATGTGGTAGAGACGTCCCGGCCCTCCATAAACAATCTTGTTAGATTATGAATTTCATGCACATGAATGGGATACTCCTTGTTGATCTAAAGGGAACCATTATGAATGTGATTGATAAGGAATTGTGGGCATTAAGAAACCTATCCTATAGTGTTGAACACTGGCAGATCTCACAACACAGGTAGGGTGGACTCATACAACAACTTGAATGTAGGCTTTATTTGAGGAGAAATAATATCAAACATTATAGGAATGAAATCAATATACACTTCAGGTTTCAGTGTGGAGAAAAACCACCATCAACGAAATCGTTATTGAAAAGGATACCTTTCTCATATTTACCATACAGGTTGTCTAAGGGGTAGACACAAGGGTTAGACAATCAAAATTGAATGGCGTATTTGAGAGAACGAACCATAGTTGAAAACTTGTGGTAAGAAACTTGACACATAGGGGACACTCGAGGAAATGGGAAATAAAATACACAAAGATAGATTCCAAAGTGGAAACTCGGGGGAGACAAAAAAACAAATGAATGAACACAGTGAAATGCTCAGTATTTATAGACTCGCATATCAAATCCCAGTACTGAATTTTCCCATTTTTCCATTGAATGAAGTAGGTGAGGAAGGATAGACAAAATCAAATTCAATTCAGGAAATTAATTTCAAAAAAGATGCACATCCCAAGGCAAGATGTCATTGATCAGAAAGGGTGACAAGGTAGACTCAAGTGGGGAATATTATGGCGGATAAAACCAAAAA
Organism: Pinus albicaulis; assembly: GCA_034641835.2. Lineage (NCBI taxonomy): Eukaryota > Viridiplantae > Streptophyta > Pinopsida > Pinales > Pinaceae > Pinus > Pinus albicaulis. The sequence goes on along the minus strand of CM076574.1, from coordinate 54,023,910 downwards.
GTTGTAACTAACTCAAAGGTTGTGACTGTTAAAATAGGGATGACTCGAAAAAAAATAGCTAAATAATGAAAATAAAATTATTGACAACTTTGTGACACATTGACTCCACCTCCTCGACCAAAATCAATTGCGGTATAACAAACTAAGAAAAAAGACACAAATGACGCAACTAAACTAGGTGAGAAAAATCAGAAAGACTGATTAACTCTATCCTAAAACCTAATCTACACTCCTAGACAGAGAGAAATTAATAATAAGAGAGTTAGGACCATATTAGGGCTCTAGTTTAGTTCCCTTTACCAATCCAGGCCAAAATGTACCATCAAGTTTTGCAAGTTTGACAACACCTGAATCTTTGATCTCCGTAACTATAAATGGCCCAACCAATGCATCTGAAGTTTCTCAGGATGCTTCAGATACTTATTGTCATGAATAAGAACCTGGTCTCCATTAGAAAATTATTTTCTTTTGATATGGCGGTCATTTCAAGCCTTCTATCTTTTCTTTTCCACAGTTAGATGAAAATATGCCAGAAATTTGTATTCATCTAATTCCCATGGTTCCTGAATATTTTTTGCAACATATTCAACATAGGTCATCCTAGTAGCTTGCGAAATGTATAGGTTAGGAATGATAAATTATACAGGAACTACAACTTCTTTCCCATACACTAGTTGGAATGGAGTGTACTTACGCAGCCATTTGATTGTATTCCTATATGCCTAAAGTGTAGCAGAAACTCTTTCATCCCAGTCATCCCGAGTAGCAAAACATACCTTGATAAGGCCTTTCTCCAGTATTTTTTTGAATGATTATATAGTTCCATTAGCCTAATTATGATAAAAACTTCTCTTATAATGTTGAATAAGGAACTCTTGGGTTAATATGGCAATAACATCATTAATGAATTGTGCTCCTTGGTCACTGGTTAAGATTCTATGACACCCAAACCTAGTGATGATGTTCTAAAAAATGAATCAAGTTGCATTAATAGTGATAAATCTTTGACAGGAGCAGCCTTTGCCCATCTAGTAAGATAATTTGTTACGGTAATGATACATCTGGCATTTGAATGTCGTGCAGGAGGATTAATGGGTCCAATGAAATTGGCTGCCCATTTTTTGAAAGTTTTAAATGCACGAATTGGATTCAATGGAAGTTCATATCATTGAGAATGTATCACAACCCTCTGATATACATTTCAAGACTTGGAAATATCCTTATCATCCTTAAACAATGTCGGCCACCATATCCCTGCTTGTAGTATCTTGGAAGCAGTTTCTTTTCCTTTGACATGGCCTCTGGCAACTCCACTATGACACTTCCATAGAATGCCATCCCTTTCATGACTAAAAACACATAATTTCAAAATGTTATCAATGCCCAACTTATATAATTTTCTTGTAATCATATGGTAATCGGTTGCTCTCACTACCGGGTGTCTCTTTTGGTTTTTAGAATAGTTTTTAGGACACGTACCAATAGTTAAGAAAAACAAAATATCTTTCAGATAGTCTGGAACAACTTCAACTAAAAAAAATTTCATCACGAAATTTATCATCAATAGAACCTCCAGATTCTCTTGACTCCAAGCAAGAGAGGTGTTCTGGTCCTACATTCATTCAGCTAGGCTTTATAATAACTTTGAAGGAAAATTCATGAAATAGCAACAACCAATGACAGATTTTTCCTTCCAGTACAAGTTTATTGACTAAGTGCCTTAAGGCGGAATGATCTGTAAAGAATTTAAAATGGCCTCCCAGAAAATAATGGCATAATTTCTGGAGAGAATATATCATTTCCAAGGCTTCATCCTTGGTCGTAGTGTAGTTTTTTCTGCAGTAGAAATTTTTCTACTAGCAAAGTATAGAGGGTGGTCTAAGTTTCCTTTTCCAGGTTGCAAAAGAATAACACAAAGAGCAATGCTAGACATATCAATGTGCACATGGAACTCTTTATTCCAACCAAGATAAGTTAAAATTCGAGCACTTGCTAAATTTTCCTTCAATGTCTCAAATGCAGCATCACACTTAGAGGTCCATATAATTGGCTTAGACTTCTTCAAGAGCTTCTCCAATGGAGCAGTAATAGAAGCATAGTTGTGAATGAACTTGTGATAATAACTTGTATGTCTACGAGTGGATCTAAGTTGTTTAACACTAGTTGGAGGAGGAATATTGAGAATGACAACAACCTTTACTAGGTCTACTAAAACACCCTCCTTACAAACAATATGACCTAGTAAGGTTCCAAAAGGTACAAAAAAGATACACTTCTTCAGATTATGAGAGATATGTAATTGTTTGCATCGAGCAAACATCACCCTTAACAGACTTTTGTGTTTTTTAAAGAGAATATAAATGATCCAGTCATCCATATAGACCTCGAGTAACTTGTGTATGTACTCATGAAAGGTTGTAGTAAAAATCATAGAAAAGAATGCAGGTGCATTTTTAAGTTTGAACAACATCACATGATATTAAAACGATCCCCATTCAATGGTGAAATAATTTTTCTTCTTATATTCTTCCACAATCCGGACCTGATGATATCCAAAAATATTATCCGTAAATGAATAAGCTTCCTCGCCTACAAAATTATCCAAAACCTCATAACTAAAAGTAGTACGAAATGGATTGTGGACACCAGCATTGTTCATGCTGTGATAATCAACACAAACCCTAATATCATTTGAGTCCTTCTTCTCCTGGATGACTATAGGGCTTATCTAATAAAATTCATCCATAGGAAAGATAAGTCTTGCTGCTAGCATCTTTCCAATCTCCATTTTTACCTTTTCTTTGACCCTAGGATTCAATCGATATGGATGGTGCTTTATCATTCATGCATCTGGCTTAAAAAAATAAAATCATCTCCCCAAGATCCCCTTTTATATCCTTTAGTTACAAAACTAACACAAGAAACAAGTCATCATACTCCTTAATCAAATCAAAGATCTCCTTGGTGTTTTTTTCATCCCAATAGTCTCCTATAGAGGCCAACTTACAGTTTTCATTGAAGCCAATATTAAAATTCTGCAACTTCAAACGTTGTAGATGAGGGGCATCTTGAGGAGGATCATCCTTGATGCTTCACTCCCTATCAAAATCCTTAAAAGAGAGATGTATCAACCCTTCTAAATCTTCATCATTAGGTTCCCTATCAAATTTTCCACAAGCAATAGAGAATTGGAAACCTAAATCAGATATAGTTATGCAACCTGATTTATCAAAGGATTCTGCAAGAGGTTTCCCAATGGAAAATAGAACCCATTTCACATCCTTCAAAGCTTCTGCAATATGAGAATCTTCATTTGAGAAACTGAAATCAACATATAATTGAGAAACCATCTCATCCCAATTATATGTATGCCTCTTCATCTCCTCCTTTAAATACCAATCCTTAGGAATAGGTCCTAGAGTATGAATAAATTAATGTAGCTACAATTAAGTAGGTACCTTGTTCTTCTTCCATTCTGCAGTACAAGCTTGAACATGTTTCTCAGTATTTGTATGACGTTGATATAAAGAAACAATACAAACTTCCTTTTCTTGTCCAAAAAATCCGCATAAAAGAGCAGACTTGACCACTACCCAAGATGAAAGATGGTTTTTGTGAGAAGTCCACCATCGATCAGGAGTAGCTTGGAGCACAACATCCATCAAGGGTTATCTTTTCTCCTCTACAACAATACATTGAATGTCTCAAACAAAATCATATAAAAGAATAAGGTTATCAAATATAGGATGATCTAGACAAACCAAGGAGAACTATGAAGAAGATATACTCATGTCAATCTGAGAATGTCTTTATTTTTAATTGAATGTGCTCATATATTTGTAAAATAGAAATTGAAATGTTGAGAGGATTTTTCCTCAATGATTCAAAAATGCAATTTCTAATTTCATATTGAAGTTGATATATTATTCTCATTCCTAAGGCTTTGGGGATAAGGCCCTTGAAAGTACATATTGAGATATTTCCTCCATAGAAATCTCATGAGAAAATTTTAAGGGATATGAGAATTATTTCCTCCTTAAAATCAGAGATAAGGATATATTTCCTCTTAGTTTTGGGCTCTTAAGAACTATATAATACCATTTTATGTACAGGAAAGGAACGGAGAAAGAGATTAAGGAGAGATTTTGAGTGCTTGGAAAATTCATTTTCGAGGAGAGCTTGGATAGCTCATAAGTCTTTCAAAGTATGGATGTATAGTTGAGAGTTCTCGACTCGCCACCTTGATGTAAAATTCAATGTACATTTTATCTCTATTCCAAAAGACAATAGATCGATTCGTCCTATTGGAGATGAATCTAGAGAGGTAGCCCAGTGGAGGGGGTGAACTTCGTTATCAATTGTTTTTTTCTCTTTCTTGTGAATGTTTTCTTATGTTATTGAACATATTTTATTAAATCATTCAATTAGATGATTTTGTTAATCATTTTTCCATATACATGTTTTTAAAGTTTAATCTGAGTTAGAACTAAAAGTTCAATTTCATATCAATATACAAGAATAAGGTTATCAAAGATAGGAAAGCACCTTACTGTTGTACCAATCCACCAACTATATCATACAATTACGCATCTCCTAGAATATAATTCATGGTCTCCCTGCTACCATTCTTCCAACGCAACCTCTGAACCAGCTTCAGTGTTCTTAACACTTTTCCAACTAAGGAATCCATAAGTTGTAGGACTAATATAATCCTCCCTCTTCCCTACATTCAATTGATATAGTTGATCAAGGACATTAGTACCTTTAGTGTCGTTGACAGACTCTATGTATTTGGGATCGTGATAAGGATCCAAAGGTTGAATGAGTCTAATCCCCTCTACTTCAAAAGTCATAGTTTCTCTTAAAATCAATGATGGCATAGTTCTCAAAAGCCTAATCAACTCCCAATAGTTTTGGATATGAATCTTTATCTTTGATGATATCAATGGCCTCAAAGGAAGCATAAGTCTTCACTCTAGCAACATCTATTTCCACATCCTCTAAAAAACCAATAAGAAAATGCAGTATGGTTAGCCATCTGCATCTAAATAAGAAGGAACACCAACTTAGGTTTTCTCGATGCCTCCCAAGTCTTCTTCGGTAGAATATTAACATCAGAGCCCAAAACTAACATAGTGTCAATTTGATATCTCGTAATTTAAGAAATAATTTGGAACTCTCTCCCTATTCTTCATTTGTTGCACTTGACCCTTCAATTGTGCCTCTCTAGTAAACTTGTGGAAATAGGTTGATCTGATAACTCTTCATATCTCATGAAGCCCTTAAGCTTCTTCTGTAGCTGTTGAGAAATTTGTTTATCACTAAGAATATCAAGAAGTATTTAGAACCACATACCAATGTGTTGAGCAGATTCTGCAGAAAAATGAAGACTAACTGGGGATATTTTCTCAGGGTGTGAGGCTTGGGCCTTCTCTAATACCACAAATTTATGTCTTAAAGGAAGAAACTATCTCCCTGAAGATATTTTCAATATCCTTATAATACCTCTTGTACTAAATAGGATCATATTTAGCTTGTGAGGACTTGGCTTTTATTATGAAACGTTGTTCAGAAGAGTCCTTAATAGCAGCAGTCCTAGTGCCTCCTAGAGTAACAATATTAATATGTGTTTGTTGAGTTTATTCTAGTTTCCATGGATCAAAGCTAATAATATTAGCTCCTATTTGACGATTACACTCCTCCCATCGAGAAATTAGCTCAAGGCAATCTTCAGTTGCATGAGCATTGACACTGGAATCTAAACACAATGGCCTTTTTAGTAGTGGACAGTACCTGGCAACATGCCCTTTCTCATCATAGTTATAGCATCTAATTGAACCTCTGCTGCCAATTATTCCTCCTCTATAACCTTCACCTCCTCTTCCATGAGTGGACTCATTCAATCGAAGTGTAGTGCAGTCCAATCGATTAATCAGAGCATCCAAGGCTCTGCACTGGTCAATATGATGCATGGGAAACCCACAAAACTCACATAAAATAGAATTGGGCACATTAGAGTATTCTTGTAGTATGGGACACAATTGAGGAGAGTGACCATAATAATGGCATATCTCACAAACTCATTTGAATATGTACCTTGTTGGTTCAGAAATGCATGATAATGAGTATGTCCCTAAAAATGAACACTCGTTGACACTTGTGTAACTCCTCCTGAAGGTCATGCATGTGGAGGATGGGGTTCTTGCAGAACATTATAGGGTCTCACCCCTTGCAACCTTGGGCATTCCATAACATGATGTCCTTTTGTATAGAAATTTGAACACAAAACTTGAGGACGAACATGTATTGCAATATTCACCTCTTTTCAATCTCTCATTCAAAACAACAATCTAATTTTGTAAGTAGTGCAAAGTAGGATTGGTGGCAGTAGAACCAGGTCTAAAATTACTAGGATATACCACCATAGCTTCAATCTCCATTGCATGTTCTAAATTTTCTTGTAGCTTATTAATCATGTGTTATGTTAAAGGTTTCTGTGTTAAAGGCAACAAAGCTTGAATGAACCATTCCTTCTGATAATTGGGATGGAGGGTATGAGTTAAATTCCCCATAGCATTTTTAAATCTCTCGTACATTCCCATGCAAACTCCCCTTCTCTCTGCTTAATATCATGTGACTTTGTTAGGCCCTATTTCTTTATCTGAGGTAGTTTTAACTCTTTGATAAACTCCTCCCTTAATGCATCTACAATCATATTTTGAATATTTTCCATGACCTTTGTATACCATTTAAGAGCTCAACCCCTTAATGTGGATTGAAATTCAGCTATCTTGGTCGCATCTGGAGTCCCTCTAGATCTCCATGTTGAAAATGTAACTAGTATCGGTCTTCATAATGTAATGCAAATGTGTCATTGATGTCCTTATTACATTCATTTCTTACACTCGTTATTATTATTATTTTTCTAATCAAAGCATGTTCTTCATGATTATAGGGTTTATTGAGTCAAAAGAAAAATTATTATTAGTCAAAGTCCCATTTGCACTCTTTGAAATGTATTTGATTCAAGGTCATATTTGGACTCTTTGTAAGGAAAAGAAAAAGGATTTTTATTGAGTCAAAAAGGTTAATTTTTCATCCACAAGACTAAGTTAGCCTTCCTAGACAATTCATCCTAAAAAGGCAGCCATTCAATCTCTTAGACATGTATATATACAAGGAATTTCAACCTCATTTGATCATTCAACACACACATTGATTTGCGTGCCAAGAAAGGAAGAAAAACTAGTGAATTCGAAGGAGAGAGGAGGTAAAAAGAGAGAGAAAATGAATTGATTTATGCCCTAATTCTGTTCACATGTGTAAGTTTTTTTTGAGGTTTTTTAAGGCTATTACAGGGCTTGATATTTCAGGATGGTTGAGATTTCAGGGATTGACTAGAATTCAGATATTTGACTAGTGTTGACTTTTGTTGACTATAACTTGTTGGAGATGGATTGAAGGAGGTTTGACTTGGGTCTTAATGGAATTATAGGTCTTGGTCTTGCATATTGGATGTCTCACTTTGATCTAATTCTATAAGAAGAGGATTTTCTTGGGTTTTCCCCCTTGTGGGGTTTTTTCATGGCTTGGAGACTAATTTCTTGTGTTCTTTGTCTCTTATGATCTTCGTCTTTTGTATGCATTGGAAATTGATTGATGCAAAGAACATTAAATTAATTAAAAATCCAACAAACATTCACAATTAATTATCAAGTTAAGATAAATATACCCTAATATACAAGCATCTTTATTTCTCAACATGGTATGAAAGCTAAGGTGAAAGGAAGATAGTCTGAAGATCACGTCTTGTTGGCATTTTTGAAGACACTCTTCAATATTTAACTCTCTCTCCATCAAAAGCAATAAAGTATTCAAGTTCATACTTTTTCATAACAATCATCACATTCTTGAGAACAACCCTCGTACATGTCACTTCAACCAAACTACATATTTGTGCCAAGGTTCAAATTCTGAAACATCCAATCAAGGTAGTCTGAAACTTATATTTGTGATCCAAATTGTTATCATTTATTTGATGTTTGAAATTCAAACTCAAGAAAAAGGAATGTGAAGATTTGTAGTATGCTCTTTATCCAAGGTCATATCTCATAAACAATTTCCTATGGTATGCAAAATTTTCAAGGTTTTGTGGTTTTTAAAGTATCTATAGCATTGTAACATGAAAAGACACTGTGGACTGAGGACAAAATTTGAAACATTAATATTTAAACCCGTGATAACATTTGTGACCTTTTGATATGAATTATTTATAGAGGAAAATGAAGAGTATCCAATAAAGTCTCTTCTATCTCTCTTAATATTGAAGTTCGAGTTTATGAGAATCATCTTTACAAAAGGTTCAATATATTATGGGAAAACAAAGGTAGAAAAATGAAGCAGAGCGAAGAACACCTTATATCTATGATCAATAATTGTTCAAAACAAATTTGAATCTTATGACATTTGACAATGCTTTTTTTGGAGTATCTAATTTGAAATATTACAAGAAGTGTTTTATACATCAAGTATCTACAATAGCAAATATAAGGAGTATTCATGACAAGATTTGAACCTGTGAACAAACCAAATAATTTGTGGTGGAATTTGAATCTTATATGGAACTGTGACAACATGATACACAAGTATTTGTGCCATGATTCATTATGCTAATACTAATCTCAAAGATTTGAATTTTAGAGGTACCTTCTTCTATGAAAATGAAAAAGTCATAATTATCACTTGCTCAAAGTAGACTACTAGACTCAAGTTTATTATCTGAAAATACATGAAGTTTGTTTCTGAGACATATTGAACAAAGCATTATGTGAAGACTAAGAAGGATAATTCAATCATTCAATAATTCTGAAGTTAGTTTCTACGCCGAGTCTTAGAGGGATAATACAAGTCCAAGTTACATTTATTGGTGTAAATTCCAAGGTTTAATCCAATCATAAACCAAAATCTGTAGATTTGGTTCAAGATGCGAAGGAAAAAATAAACTTTATGATATAAGCAACATATGCAAAAGACAAAGTTTTGAAACATGTCACCTTGCGATAGTGGATCATCTTTGAAGCAAAAGGTTGAGAGTTCATAAAGGACAAGCATCAGGCCACGTGACTACGACAACGTAAAATAATACAACTAAATTTGAAGCAACATCTATCTGGAAATGTGATACAGTGCAAGCAAGCAATGTGATAAAGTCCCATCCTGGGACAATCTGTAACATAAGTGCTTTCAGGGTCCTGGTTGGTGTATTCTCTGCAAATCTGATGAGGAACCCGTCAACCACCTCTTCCTCAACTGTTCTTTCATGAAAGGGGTATGGTTGGAATGCTCTAGCCTATTGGGCCTTCCGTGTAGATGGGAGGGCTTATCAGTGTCTCAAGCATGGAACTCGTGGTGGGTGTCCTGGGCTGAGCATAAAATAAAAGCTCTGCCTCTTCTAGTCATTTGGGGGTGTTGTCTGGCTCGAAATCAGCTGCTTTTTGAGGAGGCTGTAAGCACCCCAGAGGTCATTGGTGCAATGACTATCGGTTTACACTCTACTCTTCCTTATCATATCTATGCTGCTAAGCAGAGGGAGCTTATGGTTCTGGAGATTGATAGGAGGACCCCTTGGGGTTTTTTTGATGGGGCAGCGCAGAAAAATGTTTGTGGAGGAGGGGCTCTGCTTTATCTTTCGGTCTCTCATTTTTTCAAGATCTCGATTGGGTTTGGGGAGGGATCTAATAACCTTGCTGAATTACTGAGGCTCAAGCTCCTGCTGGTGTTTGCTGTAGAGAAAGGGTGCAGGAAGTTAAACTTCTTTGGGGACTCCATGAATGTGATAAACTAGATAACTGGTATCCAGCAGTGCAGAGTTCTACAACTTCAAAATCTGTTACTCTCCATTCGAGAGCTCCTTTTATCCTTTGATTCTTACTCCTGTCAGCATCTCTATAGAGAAAATAATGTAGAGGCAGATCAGGCTTCAAATATGGGGCTTATGCAGGCTGTGGGTATCTGGAAGGTTTGAGAGCACAAGGATGGTGTAATTCGAGAGTATGTACATCCTTCCTTATTCGATTGAGCTATCTCTGTATTATTCAATTGGCCGGGAAACTTACTTTCACAGGTAGCCTCTCTCCTGGCGGTGATGGGGGTTATATCTTCTATTATATTTATTGATTATGGATCTAAATGCTACGATTTTGGTGTTTACTCTTTTTTGTGTTGTTGTTGAGGGCTAGAATTATCAACCTTCCGACATTTGGTTTTTATTTTCCCCTGGGTGGTGGAGCGTTTAAAGAACACAGCTGCGGAATAGGCACTTCTTTTCTGCGTATTGACTTTCCTAGCATTTGTTTTGACTGGGATGTGTTTCTGGTTTAGTCTCGGTGGTGGCTTCTGGTGATTGTTGTGCAACTTTCCATGAAAAGTTTTGCATACTTCTTCGGAATGCAAATAGTTGATAGCAGTAGGACTAATAGTAAAGGAATATTATTTTTTTTTCTGTTTGGTCTGGAGTTGAAACCTGAACAGGTTTTACACATGTTATTTCTTGTGATGGTATTTTTTAGACTTTACCCTCTAGGTTGTAAACAAACTATTTGGTTTGGCTGATTGATCACAATTTTGTGCTACCTATGTAATTTTGTACTCACCTGCAGTAATAAAATTATGCTTTTTTTCTTGGGAAAAAAAAGAAGAAGAAGGAATGTGATAAGAAATTTGTAAATTATATGAATCCATTCTCTATGGTTTGAAACATAGCTTTAAGGAAAAAGGATTGAGATCAATAGAGAACAGTTGCAAAAGTATATAAACTAAATTAAATAAGGAATACAAATTCAGTGTATGCATGTATTTGTGAATCAGGGTCATTGCCTCCCTTCCAATACATAAAAAGGATCTACTACATCAATGAAGTCGGTTGATCCATGAAGTCAAGACAAAGCTAGTATCTCAAAGAATTTTATGTGGCTCATGCAATGGTTGAAGATTTGAAACACCTTTGTTGGAAGAAAGTTAGTACATGATGGTTGAAGCAAACTCAAATATCAGACCTTTGCAAGAAAAGATAAGGTAAATTCAAAATAGGTATGTATCATTCTTGCTCATTTCAGAGTTGTCTTACAAACTATTATGCATATAAAGCTAATCCTTTTAGATCATGACGAACTCACATAAGGAAAAGATATTATGCTCTTCTGAAATTTAGTGTCATATTATGAAAATATCTATGTCGATGTGTTAGAATTCATTAATATAGAATTTGAAGACTTTCCCTGCATATAAGGACTAGGTTTTTAAGGTCAAGAAATAAAGTCTCTTGTGTAGAAGGCTTGTCAAATATGTTTCTAAGTTTTTGTATCTAACTCAACAACATGCTTGTAGAATTTGCAGATATTGTAGACTTTGAAGAATCTAGGGTTTGTAAACCTTAGGAAAAGTTTGAGTTAGAAAACCCTAGGAATAGAAACCCTAACTAATTGTTTCCATTGTAAAAGGAAAAAACCTAGTTCTTGAGAATGATAGGAATGGCATAATGTTTATGTGAGGACAAGGATTGATGAAAAAGTCCAAGATTAAGGGGGAGTTGAATCTCCTCAAAAGGATAAGTATTTTATACCTACTTTCTTTACTGATTATTATTGTTGTTTTGTATATGCACTTTTGCTTTTGTTCTTTCATAGTCTTCTCATGTGACTAAGGTCTTGTCAAAGTAAAATTCAAAAATCTGAATGCATGTGTTAACAGAGTCACTTTTTGACACTTGGCATTTTTTTCCTGAGTCCGCAGTGTTTTCTGTGCAAAACAACTTGTTTTCACTACGGACTCACCTAAAATTTCCATAGCAAATCTGTCATCCCACTAACTAAAATTGTTACGAACTCATGTTTTTCTGCTAACGATGAGGGGATCGGTATGTTGTCATCATTTTAATGGTCAGAGGTCATTTTTTCATCATGTACATAACTGTTTTGAAGTCATCATTTGATGTATTGCATGCTTGGTAATCATCACACCTCCATCATTTTGTTCTCCCTCCCACCTTTCTTTCCTAATTTAGCCTCATCTCATTCGAACAACAACACTTACCTTTCATCCTTGTAAGTTGCTTGATCTGGTGCCAGTATTCTTCACTTTAGTGTCTGGTCTAGTTGTTGCCTTAGGTTAGCTCCCACCTCTATCAAACAAGCAGCTTGTTGTCTTATATAGTTTTTGCAGGTGTCAATAATTTAAGCAGGACAATGTTGTATTGGAGAGAATGGCTTCACATAAAAATCCCAACAAAGGAGGCTCTGTAGTCAGATACAAGCCTATGGACCTAAAGATTGTTATGGAGGACCCAAGCTTTGCACAAGTTTTCACAAATGTTGGTTGTATGAAATTTTGCTAAAAATTGCAGGGATACCATGCACAGGTGTCCAAGGATTTTGTTGTCAAATTTTTTGGCACAACTTCAAAGGTGGGAATATTAAGTTTCATAGTTTCTCCTAAGACCATTGCACAAGCAATATAAATTATGAGGTATGGTGAACAATGGTTCAAGGCAACCAAATTCAAACTTCAGAACTGTGACGAATTTCTGAAGCAGGAGCATATAGAATTTGATATGACCTCAGGCATACCCAAGAGTTGCCGCAAGGAAAACTACTCAAATCTGTTGATGGTAATCCAAAATTATTTTATAAGTGAAGGTATATTTCACATGATCTACTAATATCATTTCAGGCTCTTGCACCATTTCACAGGTAAACAGCTCCTTGATCTTCCATTATTTCTGTTCAGAAGTTTATGTAAGATGTCTGACAAAGTACAAGCCAAACATAAGAGTAGTGATAGATCCATATTTCATCATGGCTTAATCAAGTTGTTAGTTATGGAATAATTGAAGAAATTTAATAGGGATTGGGTTACCTTTATGTTTCTGAGTGGTTATGATGTAGATGTTCTAACTCCAAGGAAGACACCCAAGTCAAATACAAGCACTTCCAAGAAGGATAAAGATCCCATAGTTGAAGCAGAGGTTGAACCTGAGGAAGAGGTGCAGCCTATAGTAGAGCCCATGGAGGTAGAGATTGAATAGTTGCAGAAGACAATGGAACCTCAACAAACCCCTACCAGCAGCAAGCTCAAGATTGATACAAGGGCTCATAGGAAAATCACCAGGAGTCAAACAGAGGGGAAAGGTAAACTTGAAGAAATCTTGCAGGCCATTGATATTGAAGAAAACCCTGTGGTAAAACCTGTAGATATTTAAGGAACAAAAATGAAGGATAAAGGTCTCATAAGAAAAAAGCTTTATTTTTCCAGTGAGGTTTCAGGTTTTGTCTTTAAGCCTAGGAAACCTTTCACTAGGTCACAACTCTCAAAGGGAGGCATGTCTGATAAGATGCATAAAGAGACAGAAAATAAGAAGCAGCCCATTATGGAAGAGATCATTGAGTTATCCCTAGGTGAAGAAGAAATCACCAAAACAAAGAAAGGAAAAGAGAAAGTCCAAGATAAGTCTGAAGTGGATCTTCTTAAAGAAAAAATCAAAGAAGCCAGAGATGAAGTTATAGAAGCCAAGCTGGAGTTGGAGGATTTTAAACAAGAGAGGAAGGAGCTCATATATTTCAAGAAGGAAGTCGGCAGGCACATTAATTTTTATGATGAAGTGGCATAAAGGTCAAGGAAGATGCTCAAAATAACACTACCACTGCACAGGATGATGAAGCATACCGTGAGGAGAAATAGGTGGTTGCAGGCAGAGAGGAGAAAGCTACAAAAACCAAGTAAAAGAGTTAGAAATTCAAATGGAAATGGTGCAGACAAAATTAAAGAAAAAAGGCTTGAAAATGATAGTTGTGAATGACCCTGTTGCTTTTTGAAAGAGGGTAAGACATTTTTTGGTCCAATTTTGTCTTAGGATGCCCCATCTCATCATTTAAAATAGCTCTGAACAGATTTTTGGATGGAAAGAGTTGAAAATTTAAATTTTGGAAATATTAGGCAAGTTCGTAACGTACTCTAGGCTTAAAGCTGAGTTTTCGCTACGAACTCACTGAAGATTATTTTAAGGTATAATTTCCAAATTTTATCATAATAGGAGTGCATAAAAGCCTGTATTTACCTCATTTTGTCTAATGAAGACCCTCTAATGATCAGCAAAGTCAGAAAGGGTGCAAAAATTTCCAAATGGAAAACACTACAAACTCTTCGCTATGGACTTGCCTTAAAATACTATATTTTTGTAGTGAGGGGAAATTTTGATGATTTTGTAGCATTTAATGTTTCTTGGGAGCACATGAGGCATGAGAAAAGAGGGTGATTAGCTGGTAGCTCATCATTTTTTCCACATCATCAAACATAATAGCACATCCTAAAATTCCTAGTAGCAGAGCCTAGAATTTAGTATGGTAGTTCATCACTTTGTCATGGTCATTGCCACCTCGGGCAAAGTTGTTTTATTCGATAAGAATCATCACGTATGGGTTATTTAAAAAAAATTAATGAATTTAATGGTGTTAGAGTCCTACCAGGTTTTAAACTCTTTGTAAACATAAATATCTCTATATTCTCTCCTTGTAATCAATTCCTTTTTGGATTAGATGTCTTTAGCAGTTTCGAGGGTCTAGCTCAGGTGGAAGAATTCATGTAAAAGGGGTTTAATTCTATAAATAGGGAGATTAGAGAGTTAGAGAAGGTTGATCAATGTTATGACTCATGCTACTATTGTAATTTCTTCTATTCAGTAAGATACAGTTGCAGAAAACCTTTTTCAGACCTGAGAATCTTTATGAACTCTTATGTGTTTGTCTTATCTACCTCTTCAATGTTAATTCAACCTGCTTTATGCATAATCACTTGGAATTTATAAATAGATATGCTCCAACTTCCTTTATGCATACGGTTTGTTGTTAAAGTTATTTTTATAAGAGTTTACATGCCTCAGCTTCCATGAAAGATGTTCCTTTATGTAATTGAGTTTCACACTGACTTCATGCCCAATGTTAGCCATTAACACACATCCTTCACCTGCAAAATACCATTCAAAACAAATCTAAGAGTTAGCCATCTTGTTTTTAAAGCTTCATTATCTAATATCATACATTTTCTTGAGAGAACCCTCTCTGTTTGGAAGGGCTAACTTCCAACCCTGAGTGGTTTGAAACAATTACACTAAATTGACTGTTGAGCAGCCCCAATCAGCCTCAGTTTGGTTATAACATATTACACCAAGATGTGTTGGGTATACAAGAAAATAAAATCACAAGATTTTTAAGCTTTAATAAAATTTAATGCTTGGATTGAAAATGATGTATAATCGCATATTGGCTCCCTTCATACTGATAAAGGAAAAGAATATACTTCTAATGACTCTGAAAAATATCTTCTCTAACATGGAATTCAACATCAAACTTATTTTCCTTGTAATCCTCAACAAAATGGTGTTGCTAAAAGAATGAATAGGAGTATCTTAAATATGGTTCATTCAATGATGTTTTTCAAACATGTAAAGTTTATGTTTTGCGTTGATGTGGTTTTATGTGTGGTATATTTCAAAACCAGATGTCCAAACTCATGCTCTCAAAAATAAGTATCCTAATGAAATATGGTATATGGCCACATTCCTTCAATAAGGCATTTCAAGATATTTGGTTCCACCTTTTATTGTTTGATTCCTAAGTAACAAAGAAGGAATCATGATGAAGGAGTTGAAAGTGCATCTTCTTCAGGTATTCCAATACCACCAAAGCATATCAGCTTTACATTGAAGTAAGAAAGAAATTTATATTGTCCAAAGATGTGATTTTTCTTGAATCTCATATTAGAAACATCGTTGATCAACAACTTGATCATTTGGATAGTTTAAATCATGCAAAAAACTACCATGAATTTGATCATGAGATTCCACATCTTGAAGGGGGTATCCCTATCTTTGATCAATCTATGAAATCTCATTTTGAAACATTGTCGCCTCCTCATGAAGTTTCGACCACTTCTTCAGATAAAGAATACCATTTGAGAGATGTGATTGAGAGGATTGGAAGGAAAAATATTTATTCAACCCCATCTCAATCAACAAAGTATCATGGACCATGTTAGGAAGGTCCCCTAAAATGGCTCACCAAAACACTTGAAAATTCTCACCTTGATGAGGTCAGAAAGAGAGGAACTAGAAGTTACACCAAACAAAATGGAGGTGATGTAAATGATTTTGATTCAGTTTATGATATGGATTTTTCATATGATTGTGAATTTAATTTGTCTATTGATTTTGAACCAAATTCCTTTAAAGAAGTTCCTTCTCATGATGAATGGAAGAAGCAATGCAAAATGAGTATGACGTTCTCAAAAAGAATGGTACATGGAAGTTGGTGGACCCTCCATTTGGAAACAAACCAATTGGTTGCAAATGGGTCTAAAAGAAAAAGTATAAATCATGTGGCTCACTTGACAAACACAAATAAAGCATCATGGCAAAAGGATTTGTATGGAAATAAGGTGTCAATTATGAAGATACCTTTTCCCCCACAAAAAAATGGGCCACCATCCAAACTATATTTGCCTTGGTAGTTTAGAAGGCTTTATTGTGAAGGGAAAAGAATAAGAAGTATTCAAATTCATCAAATTTTTATATGGCCTAAAACAAGCACCAAAGTCCAGTATGAAAATTTTACTTAGCATCTTCTAAAATTACAATTGAAACACTTTAATCTTCATGATGAAACTCTATTTGTCATGAAAGTTGTTAAAATTTTTGTGTGCCTTGTGGTATATGTAGATGATATGTTGATAACACGGAATAATGGATATTGTAATGCATCCATAAAGAAAGATTTAAAGATAGGAATTGAGATGATAGATTTGGGACACCCTCACTACTACTTGGGCATTGAAGTGACCCAACATCCAAGGTATACATTCCTCTCTCAAAAGAAGTGTATTGGGGAATTGTTGAAAATTTTTGGCATGGTTGACTGCAATTCTTTGTCCACTCCAATGGAACAAAATCTGAAGCTCACATATAAAGAAGGAAATGAATTTGCAAATTGAACTAAGTATAGACAACTTATGGGGATTTTTATTTACCTCACCAATACAAATCCAACTTCTTCATTTGTTGCTGGAATTCTTTCTAGGTTTATGCAAAATCGTTGTGAAGGACATTGGTTTGCAAAAATAGTTCTAAAGTACTTGAATTGAACTCAATACTTTGGACTCAAATATTCACACGTGGATGACTTCAACTTGATTGGATATTTTGATTCAAAATTTAAAATAGATAAGGAAAATGGAGTGTCTACTTTAGGATATGTTATGAGTCCTGGAGCAAGATTTTTCTCCTAGAGGTCACACAAATTGTCAGTTCTAGTACATTCCAGAATAGACTTAGAATATGTGGCAGCTACAGAAGAAACCAAGGAGATTATGTGGCTCAGGAAAAATCTTGAAGGCTTGCAGGAGAAGCAAGTGAACTCTACTCCCCTTTTGATAGAAAATACTTCTACAATTAAGTTGGACAAGAATCCCAAATTACATCAACCAAACATATCAACACAACATATTATTTGATTGGATATAATGTATAATCCAAGACTATTTATCTATGACATTGTTCCACAAACAAGAAAATTGAAGACATCTTCAATGAAGCACTTGGAAGAGAAAAGTTTGAAAGATTTAAGTTGATGCTTAGACTCACAAAACCCCTTCAAACTGAGGGGGGGGGTGTTAGAAACATAATCCTCAAGGATTGGATGAACAAATTATAAATATATAAATAAAGGAAAATTTATAGTTAGAATAGGAAGCGACCTTGGAATATGGATCCCAATGCTCACACTTATTGATGTTATATAATGTTATTTACATTAATGCAAATACATCAATTCGGAAGTTACCTTCATGGCCTGACACATTGACTGATTTATAGTTCTTGGGAAAATGAAAATGGTGGTGGGATATTTTATGGAAAATTAGGGGGCCATCTAAATGTAAAATTGTCCTTTGGCTTGACCTAAATAAGAAGATACTCACTTGGGACAATGGTATTAGGAGATGGTTGTATGGCCAAATAGATATCCTCTTTGTAAACTTGACGTTGTGTTAGTATCTCATTTATTTATTACTTATCAATATGTAGCTCAAGTATGATATTTGGCGACGTGGTCCTTTTCTCCTAAATCAACCTAGAACAAATATTCCTTAGTGGAATGTACGTAGGAGTATGGCTCTTCTCAAAGTAGAGTACTTTATTTTATTTTTTGGGCCCAAAACACTTGCATTTTTCAATACTACAATGTTCCTATGGTTGTGACAATAGGTCTTATTGTAAAGCTTACGAAAAACTATTGAATGGAACCCAAGTAAAAGAAATAAAGGGTCCATTTCATGCTTCACATTTATTATTATATTTCTTGGGGTTTCATTGATGACATGAGCCAAAGAGACCCACCCAAATGTGGGATTGGTGTGGTTTTGTTCCTAAATAAAAATCATTACTTTCACATATGTTATGCACCCAGTAGAGGTACTGACACAAAAGCATAATTCTCAGCATTGTGGACACTGCTAGTTGTTGTAAAAAAAGGCATGTCTAATATTTAGGTGACAAGGGATACAAAAATGGTGATTTAATGGGAATGTGAGCATATTGTGGTGTAAAATGTAAGCTTATGCCCCTTGGTCTAGGACATTATCTTCTACATGCAATATTTTTAGTGATATTCCTTCAAGCACATATAAAGAAAACTGAAACAAAAGGTTGATGAGCTTTCAAAGGAAGCACTTTCATTACCTTGGGATTTTCGACCTATACGAATTTTGGGATGGTTAAGAGTTTGATGTTATGGGGTTATATGTGAAGTTGTATTTCTTGTATGTCCTAGTCATATGTTTAGTTTCAATTTCTATTAAACTTTTGTTTTTTTCTATCACCAATCCATTTTTAGGGTATGGTCATTTTTTGTTTCTATTTATACTAGTTTCCGACATGGTTAGTAAATAAAAGATAAGTTTTTTTGGAAATGACGTGGATTGTCTAAAAGATGAAGAAAAACAATTAAATTTTGGATTTTCAGTATTACAGTTTGTTATCGGAAAGAAGGAGAAAGTCTCATTAGTGTTGGTTTGTTAGGTTTACTAGTTTGACCCAAATCCATTTGGAGAGTAACATGATGTAATAAATGGTTATAATGATTTTTTTTCTTTGGGAAAAAAGATTTTAATATCTTGAATAATTAAGATTGACACCCTAAAGAAAGATTAATACTTTTTTTGAATTTGAATTTGTTGACACTCAATTCCTAATGTTTTAGTGATATTGTTTGATAGATAGTATAATACTTGATTGGTAATGAAATTGATTAATTGGCGCTATTATGAAAAAAAATTCCATGCTAGGGTGATAAGGTATACTCTATTTATATTAGTACTAGCAATGGAATGATTAAAGTGTCCAACTAATAATTCTTGATGGATTTTTAATAATGTTTATGTGTTCACTGATGGCACTTTACATGTGATGTGATTAATATGGTAATAGTATTAACTAATTTGATGGCTCTTAAATGGTTGTGCTTGAGTGTGCTACTCTTCATATATTGGAAGGAAGTTATTGGAGCTATTGAATTGTTGAATTCCTAGTAATCAAACATTTGATTTGAAATTGAAAGTGGAATGAACCTATGGATTGTTTTTTGAGTCAGTAATGGTTGATAATATAAGATGCATTAAATGATTCTCATCATCAAAAGTACTTATGAAAAAATTAAATGCAAAACATTTTTTTACTAATAGAAGATCCTAAAACTTGATGAAGCTTTAGGAATGTTAGGGCGAGATTGATTATATGGGGAGGAGGATGTAACCTCACTCTCAAGTAGAATAATTGGGATTGTGCCACACCTTCTTTTACTGCAATACCTTGCTTAAGAATAGATTTCGTGAATTTATATTACGAAATGAAGTTGCTCAATGATTTATGATCCAAATAATTATTAATGGGATGTATAACAAATGAATGATGATGTACTACCTATTTTTTTATCTAGTTTAGGGAATTGCATTTACGAAGATCAAATGTTGGGAGTAGTATGAAAGTCATTGTAGGAACTTGTGATTATTGTGAATATTAATGATAATTACAGGTTATCTTACCTATTTTTATAAAGATGCTTGCATTAGGAAATTGTTGGGAACAATCTAAATTTGTATATTATTATTTATTGAGGACAATGCACTCTTAGAAAAACACCACCTTCTCAAGTTTAGTGTCAACCTAAATTGTCTTCAAGGTACCTTTGTGTGAGGCTTCTAATGTGGAATTACACTCAGAATTTGATTGTTATATAATCTATATTTTCTAGTCTTGAGTACTAGTGATACAAACTTGGGGGTAGTATATGATAAGACTTGACCTAATGACCTAATCTTAATTCATTCAGGTATATTTTAAGGAGGGAGAGAACTTCTATTGTGTGTTGGACCTAAGGATTCTTATATTGTTATTAGGAAATTAATATTGCGTCGTGTTTTGCCTTCAAATTTGTTACCTTTGAGAAACTGAAGCCAAAGAGTTGAAGGAAGGATTGGCTATTGATCAGAGCTCATAAATTTTGCTCAAAATCCAAAATTAAAGGATTGGGTTGAAACCAGGATGGTTGTGTATTTCTCGTCTTCCTGATTCTGGCGTCGCAAACGGTTCGGAAAACCGATTTTATATCTGGAGTAATCGACTAAAGACATAAATACTTAGAAGAATTCCGAGAAGTGAACAGAAGATCACAATTAAATCGCAGATCTAAGGTCGAAATATGAATGATCGTGATGACTTTGCAAGTCTGAAAAAATGATATGTGATTAATTAGCCGAGACAGACGTGAGCCATTGGATCATGTAGCAAATCAACGGTGGATGATGAATCACGATTTTGCATTTCGAAAATAATAGTGGATACCGTTAAGAGTTCGTATGGTATGTTAAATGGGTTTTGATGCGAAGTGATAAGGATGAAGGATGCGATGTGACGAGGGGGAGCCACATGTCAGCTTTGTGTAATAACGTACTTCGCAAGTTTTGTGGTTTAGCGAATTCACAAAGAGTTAAAACTTGCGGGCAGGCGATTGCGATCGGTTTGACGTATGGTGGGTCCCTCTAGCAAGAAGTTCATGTGTATGTAACATGTTTTGGGTTATTTTCATTCTATTATAAAGAGCATTGTTTGATCGCTTCACGTATGTATGTTATTTAACTTCAAATTGTATTCCGTTTTTTTTCCAGTCAAGCCACTTACGGTTAGGGGTGTGCATGTGGCCACCACCCTAACCATAATGTTTAATGCATGGCTTAGTATGCAGAGCAGATAGGGGCATTCCAAATTTTTTGGTTAGCCCTAAATTAACTCCAGTTAACTGGAGTTCTCCACATTTAGCGCAGTTTTCCTATGAGATATTGGGTAAAAGTGTAGGAGGTTCAATTTTCACTATCTCGTAGTGAATCAAGAGCTGCCATTATCAGTCTGTTATCTTAAGTCATTGATGTGAAAACAACAATTAGACACCTTTAACACCTTTAACTACATGTAATAGAAAAATTCTAAGCATAATGAAAGATGGACAAGCCATTTGGAGCTGGACCAGCAGATGCAGCCCACGGGGGTGAACTGCTTCATCATGCCTGCTGTGTAAACTTCATTTGGTGACTTATTTATCTATTTTACATTGTTTTTATATGTTATTTATGCTTATTTTATGCTTCTAATTCACTAAATTTCATCTATAATTCATGGAAAAACTCCTTAATCCTTATGCAAACTAATGAACCAATTATGCACATGTTATTAAAACTGAAAGACCCTTAGCACAGCAAAACTAATACAGTCATTTCAGATTAAATGGTAACAAAGCTAGAGTTTTTATCTAGTGTTGTTTAGTGCAAAGGATTTTTTAACTGTTTGCAAGTTTTAGAAGCTTAGAAGGCTCAAGCTCAAAAGGAGAGAAGACAAACTAGTGGAAGCAGGAGGGTCTCAAAAGGAGCCAAAGCAAAGGAGAGCAATATTGCCACAATCTCCACCACCTAGTTAAACTCCTAAAGAAGTAGAAGTTTCATTAAGCACGCCTCATGAGGAAGGAGAAATCCATGACGAAGTTGATCCTAAGGAAGAAGAAAGAGTGTTTAGGAAAGCATTTCTTGATATGACTGAGATGGTTAGAATTATTTATCAAGAAAGGAATGAGAGAATGGAAGGAGAAGGATCTAAACTCCAAAAGGAAGGACAAGGATCTTCAGGAGGTCAACATGATGAAGACAAGTCAAAGAAGGGAAATGGATGAAATGGAGGCGATGGAGAGCCACCATCTTCATCATCATTATCATCATCATCATCTACCTCTTCTTCAGTACATCAGCCACACAAGCCCAAGAGCACTAGTAAATCTCCTTTATTAAAACTTGATGTTAAGTTTGAATTTCCAATGTTTAATGGTGAAGTAATTGCAAACAAGCTAGATAATCTGATTCAACAATTGGAGGTCTATTTAAGAATATAGAACCTTCAATATGATGATCCCAAAATTCAATTAGCTTCTTTGAGAATGGAAGATGAAACACTTGTTTGGTGGGAATCCAGAACACAGGGGGAAATCAAGAAACATGTTAAGATTATTTTATCATGGTCAGCTTTTATTGTTGCTATTAAACGACAGTTTTATCCATTATCTCATATGCAAAAATCCATCATGAACTGGCATAACTTTAGGCAGTTAAAGGGACAAAATGTGCAATAATACACCTAGGAATTTAGGAGAAGAGCTCTTTTATTATGGGTGGATTTGGCAGAGCTGGACACTTTGATAAAGTATAGGGAGGCTTACATAGCTACCTAAAACATACTATTCTCATGTTTAACCCCACCGCCTAGATGAAGTTTGTGTTCAAGCCACACATCTAGAAGCTAAGAGGGAAGAAGATCTCAGAAGAGGGCAGGGAAGAAACCTTTAAGGGTGGAAGCCAGAGAGAAAACCTCAAAAAGGTAAAAACAAAAGAATGCATCCTCATAGTGAGAAAGATCAGGAAATATTGTTCCAAAAAAGAAGGCCATGATGAAACTCATTGTTGGAAATTACATCCATAATTGAGGCCAAAGAAACCCAATAACAAAGGCAAACAGAAAACTGCTTCTACAGCGTTACATGACTTAGGGCCTGATTCAGGTGATGAGACTAAAATTACAGTCATGGGATTGAAGAACATGAAGGGAAAAGAAATTGAAACTAAACCGAGTACCAGTACACCAAACTGTCACATAAACACTCCAAATGAAGAAGAGAGAATATAATTCTTTCATGTGAGGGTCATATCCAAGCATACCAAGATACACATTGTTTAACAGTGGGTCACAAGAAAAATTAACCTCTGGTGATTTGGTCAAAAAACTTAACCTTGATACCATACCACATCCAAAACCATATCCATTGGGTAGGATTTTTAAGGATGCAAATCTACAGGTTACAAGGAAATGTATATTGAGGTTTGGAATCACTGCAAGCTTTGTTGACATAGTTGAATTAGATGTGGTTCCGCTTGACATAACTGGTATTGTATTAGGGAGTCCTTACATGTATGACAGGAAATCGATCTTCTATCGCAATGAGAACAAGTATCATTTATTCAAATATGGCAAGGAGTTCATTGTTAGAGCACATCGCAACAAGACAAACATTGCTTTGGTAAATGCTGGACAAGTAAAGAGGCTGGTAAATTCAAGTAAGAATTTTGTTCTTCTTGTGATTAAGACCAAATCTTATATTAATCATGAATATTTTGAGGGATGTGATCCTAAGTTGAAATCTGAATTGTATGATGTGGTTAATGGGCATCATGAGATGTTTCAGGAGCCAACAAGATTGCCTCCAAAAAGGGAAATTCAACATGAGATTCAGTTGCAGTAGGATTGTCCTCTTCCCAACATCGGTATGTATCGCATGTTGATAATGGAGAATGTTGAAATAAAGAGGCAAATCAAATATATGTTGGATAAAGGTATCATAAGGCCAAGCACCTCACCATGCGGTTCACCCATAGTCTTGATACCAAAGAAAGATGGGACTTGGTGCATGTGTGTAGATTTTTGAGCTTTGAACAAAATCATGATAAAAAATCGTTACCCACTCCCAAGAATAGATTATTTGCTTGATCAGCTTAAAGAAGCAAATTTTTTCACTAAGTTAGATTTACGAAGTGGATATCATCAAGTAAGAATTGCAAAAAGTGATATATGGAAAACTGCATTCAAAACCAAACAATGAATCTTTGAGTGGCTAGTTATGAATTTTGGTTTATGTAATGCACCGGCAACTTTTATGTGGATTATGGATAATGTTTTGTGACCGTTCCTTGATGACTTTGTTATTGTGTACTTAGATGACGTTTTTATTTTTAGCAAAATAAGAGAATATCATGTCTTGCATGTAAATAGAGTGCTTGATATTTTGAAGAAAGAGAAATTGTTTCTTAAGATGTCAAAGTGTGAGTTTGGAAAGACTTATTTGGTCTATTTGGGACATATTGTAGGAGGAGGAGAATTGAGGATTGATCCTTCTAAAGTGGAGGCCATTGTGAATTGGCCCACACCCAAAACAGTTATCGAGGTAAGAATTTTCTTAGGTGCAGCTCAATATTGGAGGAAATTTATTGCTAACTTTTCTTCCATTGCAGCTCTTATGCATGCAGTGACAAGTGTGAAGAAAGGATTCCAATGGGTAAGAAAACAGCAGCAAGCTTTCGAAGCTTTAAAATACAAGATCATTTCAGCTCCAATCCTTGCACTACCAAATTTGAGACAACCATTCGAGATACAAATTGATGCTAGTGATTATGCCATGGGCGCAATCCTTTTGTAGCATGGTAATCCTATC
Source organism: Pinus albicaulis (assembly GCA_034641835.2). Lineage (NCBI taxonomy): Eukaryota > Viridiplantae > Streptophyta > Pinopsida > Pinales > Pinaceae > Pinus > Pinus albicaulis. The sequence continues at coordinate 53,999,011 of CM076574.1, read as the reverse complement.
GCCTTTCATTCAAAAACTTTTAATGGTGTTGTGACTAATTATCCTACATATGATAAAGAACTATATGCATTGGTACAAAGTGTCAAGAAGTGGAAACACTACTTGATGGGTAAAGAGACTATTGTACACACCGATCACCAACCATTACAGTACTTGCAGTCGCAAACAATATTGCAGCAATCAAGACATTTTAGGTGGATGGGATTTCTTCAACAATTTCACTTGGTTATAAGGTACAAAAAAGGTATATTCAATAAAGTTGCAGATATGCTTTCAAGACCAATCATTATTGCTTCTACTTTACTCAAAAATGATTATGTTGTACATGAGAGCCACATAGAACAATATGCACATGACATTGATTTCAAAGATGTGTATGCTAGTTTGAGTGAAGGGAATTGTAGGTTTTAACCCTTAACAGAAATTATCTACACACGAAACTTATAACAGAAAATAAACAATAGCGAGAGCATAAAACATAAAACAGATAAACACAGAGATTTTCCCCTGGATCCCAAATCAGGACGACCAACTTGATTTTTCATTATATTCCTTTTAGTGTTACAACACATATATATATACATGTCGAAGCATACATAAACCCCAATCCATTAACCCTGGATTAGAACATAACTGTAGTTCCCTTAACCGGATCTACAAAATACCAGGGCCAAAAACCATCGCACTCCCAAAACCATGTGCAAAACCATAAAATTAAGCAAAATTTGTTCCACCGGAAATTAAGGACCAAAAATTTTCACCGGGGCGCTGCCCTGGACCCCAATAGGGGGGGCTATCGCCCCCCCTCTTACCCCCCCGCGCGTGCTTAGTCGTGGAAAGAATATAACACATACCCAACAGGAATCAAGTTGAAGAAATAGATTATCACATGCATAACAATTTTCTGTTTCATTTGGGAAAGCTATGTATTCCATAAGGAGAGAGGCTAAGTTTCAGGAGAGAAGCTCATTCTTCTCTTATTGTTGGACACTTTGGGCTAAGCGAAATAGTAGTGCATCTATAGAGGTATTGTTATTGGCCTTGCATGGTAGATAGTGTGTCACGTTTTATAAGAGGTTGTTCTATGTGTGCAACAAGTAAGCCTAGTAATAGGAAGCTTGGATTGTACATGCCACTACCGGTACCATCAAGGCCATGGGAGAGCATCTCCTTGGAATTTGTTGGAGGTCTACCTATGTCAAGAAAGAAACATGATTATATTTTTGTAGTTGTGGATAGATTCAGTAAAATGTGTATACTTATGCCATGTAAGAAGACCATTATTGCTGAACATACTGCTGAACTTTATTTTCAAAATGTTTGGGTTCATTTTCGATTACCCACTTCTATTGTTAGTGACAGGGATTCCAGGTTCATTGGGAATTTTTGGTCAAACCTATGGAGAATGATGGACACAAAATTGAAAAAGAGTACCACTTTCCATCCACAAACATATGGACAAACCGAAGTGGTGAACTCAACAGTTGTGCATCTATTCATAGGATATTGCAACAAACATCCTAAGTTGTGGGATGAACAACTGCATTACATTCAACACGCTTACAACTGGGAAAAGCACTCTTCAACACAAACCTCACCTTTTGAAGCATGCTTTGGGTATCTTCCAAAATCGCCATTAGACTTCATCTTTGGGAAGGATGTTGCAATTGATGGCCATAGTGATATTGATAAGGCTTGAAAGTTCATTGAGAAAATTCAGAGGATACATCAACAATTTCAAGAACATATTTAGAAAATTCAAAGAAAATACGAAGAAAGGCATGAAAAACATTGGGTTGATCATAAGTTTCAAGAGGGAGATAAGGTATGGTTTCACATTAGCAAAGAAAGGACGCAAGGGGAAGGTAAAAAACTCAAACCCATTTGCTATGGTCCTTTCAAGATCATAAAAAAGTTGGTAATAATGCATTCCAACTTGATTTTCCTTCGTACATGCAAATGTATTTAGTTGTTAATGTTGAAAACTTATGCTTGTATGAGCCTCCTTTGATCGATGATCAAGGAAGTGATGTTAAGCTACCTTCTATTGAAGATTTCTCTCCAGAATTTCTGGATGAGCTCAAAGAAGATATAATTCTTGAAAAGAGGACAAGAGCATCAAAGAGGGGAAGTGTTGACTATCTTCGATTTGGGCTCAAAGGCACTAAACCAAGCAAGGAAAAATGGATGGAGATTGAAAAGGTGACAGATTTGTACCCTCATCTACTGAACAGGTAATCAAGTATTTTGGGGTCCAAAAGCTTCCCAATGGGGAGGAATGATCAGGAGTTCATAAATTTTGCTCAAAATTCAAAGTTATAGGATTGGGTTGAAACTAGTATGGTTGCGTAGTTCTCGTATTCCTGGTATTGGCACCGCGAAAGGTTCAAAAAACTGATGTCGTATGAGAAGCAATCGACTAAAGAAAAAAATACTTAGAAGAATACCGAGAGAGGAGTGGATGGTCGCAATTAAATTGCAGATCTAAGGGCGAAAGATGAACGGTCGTGATGAATTTGCAAGTTAGACATAATGATATGCGATGAATTGGCAAAGACAGACGTGAGTCATTGGATGATGCAGCAGATCAACGATGGATGATGAATCGTGATTTCACATTTCGCAAATAATAGCGGATACTGTTAAGAGTTCGCCCGGTAGGTTAAATGGGTTGCGATGCAATGCGAGAAGGATGAATGATGAAATGTGATGAGAGGGAGCCACGTGTCGGCTTTTCACAATAGCGCACTTCACAAGTTTTGTGCTTTAGCGAATTCGCAAAGAGTTAAAAGTTGCGGGCAGGCGATTGCGATCGCTTGCGATCAGTTTGACGTATGGTGGGTCCCTCCAGCAAGAATTCCATGTGTATGTAACATTTTTTTGGGTTACATTCATTCTATTATAAAGAGCGTTGTTTGATCACTTCATGTATGTATGTTATTTAACTCTGAATTGTATTTCATTGTGTTCCGGTCAAGCCACTTAATGGTTGGGGGTGCACATGTGGCCACCACCCTAACCGTAACATTTAATGTGCGGCTTAATAGGTGGAGTGGATAGGGGCGCGCCAAATTTGGCGGTTAGCCCTAATTTAACTCCAGTTAACTGGGGTTCTCCCCATTTAGCGGAGTTTCCTAGGAGATATTGGGTAAAAGTGTAGGAGGCTCAATTTTTGACTATTTGGAGTGAATGAAGAGTCATTCTTGAATAATTGGAGCATTTTGATGCCATTGGTGCAAAGAAAACAACCATTAGAGTACCATAACTACATGTAATAGCAAAATTTTAAGCATAATGAAAGATGGAAAAGCCATTGGGAGATGGACCAGCAGATGTAGCCTAGGAGGGGTGAACTGCTTCATTGTGCATGTTGTGTAAATTTCATGTGGTGACTTATTTCTATATTTTACACTATTGTTCAATGTTATTTATGCTTATTTTATGCTTCTCATTCACTAAAGTTCATCTATAATTCATGGAAAAACTCCTTAATCCTTATGCAAACTAATGAACCAATTATGCACATGTTATTAAAACTGAAAGACCCTTAACACAACAAAACTAATACAGTGATTTCAGATCAGTTATTTTCTATAATGCTATTTTGAGACAATGTATGTGATGATGACACAATGTTCGTATCGGTGGGAAGATGAAACTAGGAAGCATTGTAACTTATCAGAGGTGTTCCTAATTCTTAGTTATTTTGTATGAACATTATACCCCTATTGGATGTGTGCACTTATGAGTTAGAGGAGGGTGTAATCCCTTGTCATAGCAGGGTAGGTGTTTATTTTTATAAAATATACTTCATACACCATTTATGAAGTCACAACCTTATGGATATATTATTGTTAAGTCCTATTTAAGTCATATGTTAACCCTAAAACCCCCTTTTAAGCCCTATATATTGAGTGATTACATTGTTGTTGCTACGTTTTTATGCAGACTAGAAATTTTCATGGTACCATTTCATTATAATTGTACCATTTCTCTCTCTCTCTCTCTCTCTCTCTCTCTCACACACACACACACACACACACTATGGAGACCATATTTTTAAGATCATCAAATATTTTATTTTGCATTGTATTCATTGTAAAAAGATATCCCCCCTTGAAGATGACTGTAATTATTGGTTTCTTATCATTTTTAAGGTGTAAGGTGCATATCATTTGATATCATAGCTTATGATCCTAAGGTTTTTTCTATTTCAAACAGGTCATCTCATAATTTTAGCCATAACTTTTTCTAGGTAGTTTTAGATTATGAAACTTAGAAAATATTGATCACAAATCTCAAGAAACATCTCGTTTGACTTTCAAATATTTTTTCACTGTACTTTCAGAGATATGCTCTAAGGAAATTAGGGTTCCCAAGTGCTCCTTAAATCAATTTTGAACAAGGTAATTTATAATTTTTGATATAATTTTTTTGGGACGTTTCAGATGGTGAAACTTGGGCCATACTGAGGTGAGATATTGGGAAATATCTATTTCAAATTTTAGAGTTTACTTCACTATAGTTTCAAAGATATACTTTGTGAAAGTTAGGATCTGTGAAGGATTCATCAATTTCAAACATGTCAACTTGATATTTTTGCTATCACTTATTTTCTCGAACTTGTTGGGATGTTAAATCTTCATGGATCTTAGGAGACATATAGAAGTATGTCAAGTAATAATTTTGAAAATATATATGAATAATTGTACATATGGCACGCTATACAAGTTTCCTCATAAGAAGAGGTCATAAATCAACAAGTTTTGGGAAAATTGCCATAACTTTCTCTTGGCATGTTAAATTCTGGTCAAATGTGTGGAATTGCAAAGAAGACATATAAAAGTATTACAATCCAATGTTTCATATTTAGAAGGGCCTGGATATCAAAGATATATCAAGAAAAAGGTCAACCATTCAAATATCTTCCAAATTAAGGTTTTTAAAGGTATGCAACTTACAAGTAATATAACTTTTGATTAGAAGATCCATTTTTTTGGTGACTCAAAATCATGATAAAGAGGAGTATTGTTGTAATTTTCTCACATGGCTCCAAATAAAAATACAATAGTTGCTATGCCAATTGAACCTCCTAAAGGCTCATCTAGGACTTGTGAAGAAAATGAAAGACTTAGACTTTAGGTTCTCCAAATTAGAGGAGAAAGTTAGTGAAATGGATGGTTTTATGTTGAAAATGGTGGATTTGTTAGGTTTTTAAGAAAACCTTAAAAAAGAAATGATGAATGTAATGGAAAAGAATAAGGAATAAATGGAAAAGAAGATGACCAAACCATTATAATAAAGGATCTCCATAAAAAAGGATATGGAGATCCAAGGAAATATTGAACATAAGGAGAAGCATGGAGTTGAGACTCAATCACATACTGGTATTATTTTATCACAATTGGAGAGAAAAAATATTGTATCACAGAACCATAATCATGAATTTTCAATCCAAGATCCATATTAACATGGCTTCAAGTTAGCACCAAGGAACTATTACATTCGAAAAATTGATAGGAGGAAGTTTGATGGGAATGATCCTATATTATGGATATTCTAGCCAGAGCAATACTTTGATCTACACCAAGTGGACACCTTACAAAAGGTAAATACTACATCCCTGTTTTTAGAACACGATCAACATGTATGTTATAAATGGATTTGTGAGAGTAAAATGGATTATGTTATATCTTGGTACATTTTTACAAAGGAATTAACAAATAATTATGGGGATATTAAGATAAATACATTTCTTAGTCAATTGGTAAATCTTTGAAAAAGAATTCTAGTTATAGAGCACATTCAACAATTCCAAAAGTTGAGTCTCATTGTGAACAATATTTCATAGGATAATTTGTTAGACCCATTTATGGGAAATTTAAAGGAAATAATCCATCATGAGGTGTGCCTCGTTAAACCTAAATATTTAAAGCATGATTTCAACTTGGAGAGGAAAGTTGGAAGTAAAAATATGGCCACTATAAAGTTGGTGAATAATAACTATATAGAAAATCTTGCTTCCTCACCTGAGCCATTAATGTTGACTCATTTTTAAATGGATGAAATAAGGGCAAACGGACTATGTTTCTAATGCAACAAAAAGTATAGTAAGGGGCATAAATTCAAGGGGAATAAATAATTCTACGTAGACTATGAAGATGAAGAATATCAAGAAGTGGAACTTGTTATCACTCCCTATGTTTCCCAAGGCTCAGAAAGGATACTGAAGGAGGTAACCTCAAACCAATCTTTAGATTTGGTAGCTAGCCCTACCAAACCAAAGAGGGCTGTCTCGGTATCAATTTCACAGTCAATGAAGTAAGATCTTAGGCTACATATAAGATCAATAAATTTGATTAAGGTTTTGTTTTGAATTTATTGGATAGGAAGTGTTAGTCTAGGAACTAGGTCAAGGTTTCAAGGTTAGGTTTCAAATGACCAGCTGCAAAGATGAAAAATGAGGCCAAGTAGGTATGCTTAGAAAAATATTTAGATTGTCATTATAGTATAGGTTTTGAAAAAGGAAGAATCAAAATGAGGATATTACTATGAGTTCATTCATCAAAAGAAATAGAACAGATACATTAAAATCTCATTAAAATAGAGCACAATAACTGTGAATTCTGCTTTAAAAACTCATGAAATCATACATGTGATTGCAAGGAAACATAAGCATTCAATTTTATGGTAAAACTAAGAATAAAATGCCAATAAGAATACCACTAAAGTCCCAAAATTATAGCTGCAACATGTCTTTGATATCACTGTAAAAAGATGTATATAAGCTCCACACTGTAATTATCAACTATCCCACCTCTAAAATGAATTGAGTTTGAGTACATATAGAAAACCAGACAATATGCCACCTCAATGGGTCAAAAACTGATCCAAAACAACTAATTAATGCACCTAATGAGTCATTGCCTAGTTTCTAGGGAAGTTAGAAACAGTCTCCCCTATTTTAGCTAACAAGTAGGAGTCTTTGTATCCTTGATTAATTACAAGATCCCTCAACAATGAGGAGCATAAATAGACTTCATTAACCATGAAACATCTCATGAGATATTTTTTACCTCGAATATTTGACCTTTTTTTACTGACACCTGTCCAGAAAGCCTTCTACACAGAAACATAGCGTGCCTGGTAGAAACGTAGCATGCTTTGAGAAAAGCGTAGTGTGAATTTGGAGGGGCTTTTGAGGTGGATTTTATGCATATTTTTGTTGATATTAAGGTTCGATAAGGTAGCCTTGGATGTCCTCTAGCCAACTAAACCTTGAAACTTGCAAAATAACACCTGCAAGACACTCAAAACTTCATTTCCCCAAGTTTACTCCAAAAGTGTAACGTAGGTTGAAAAACAATGACAGAAACATGAAATTTGGGGTGTTTTCTGAGTTTTACTCCAAAATTAGGATCTATCATGAAAAACAAAAGCATATCTGGGATGTACACATCAAAATTCATCCATCCATGCAAGGTTTACCTCCATTGGAGCCTCTGAGGAAAAGCGTAGCGTGGCCACCCTATGCTTTTGTACAACTGAAATTGCCAAAATTTCCCAAAAATCCAAAAAAACATAAAAAATGCTCAAAACTTGTTGAAATTTGATCATTATCATTCTTGAATGATGATCTATACAGCTAGAGATGCCTCAGCCAACAAATCCAAATTTTCCTTCTTCTTTAGCTTGATTAGGGTTTCTTTAAGCTTCTTCTTCAAATTCTTAACCCTGCTATTGGAAATTTGGTTCCTGGTGAAGTATTGTCTTGCCATGTGCCTCTGGAGGTTGTTGTTTCTATTTGCCTTCTTCAAGAGTTTCTCTATATGCTCATTTACCTTTTCAAGCCAAAACTCTTTGTCTTTTTCAATCTCAGTAGCAATCAAATCATCAAAATTATGTTAACGTAAGGGAGGGGATAACTCAGGTTCTTTTTCTTTTTGCTTGGTTAATCCTCTTGTTTTTCGCCTCCTTGGCTTTATCAGAGCCTCTTTGTCTTCAAGTTGATCAAAATATATAACTACTTTTCCCTTACCTTTCCCTGCCTCAAGATCTGTCTTAGGTTTTCTTAGGAGCATTTGTTTCACCTTTAGTTACATGTTTTCTTGTTGAAGGAATGTTATCATGAAATTTTCCCTTGAGATATTTTCCTTGAGCTCTCTTATCTATTCTTATTTTTCCCTAATTATCTCTTCAGTTGACCTGCTCTACTAGCTCTGTCGTGTCAACCTCCAACGTTGTTTGCTCCTCCTCATGTTGCTGCAAGGGAGAATCACTCTCATGCATAGGTGGTTGCTCCATAGTTTCTCCTAATACTTGCTCGATTGTAGGTTCAGGTGAAAGAACACCTTTAGTGATCTTAAAAAAAAAATACCAAAATTTTACCCTTCTTATAAGTTTGAGTGACTTTAGCCCTTGGCGTCTTTGGAACCTTTGTTGTTCTACTTGAAGAGCCAATCTCCCGTGGCTTTGATGATGCTAATGGTATGCTTTGAATGATAGGTGGACTGGTGGTGGGCATAGAAGAAACTGATTTCATGAATGTTTCCCAGGACATATTGATTTGTGAGAGCTGATGTAAGACTATAACATTAACCAAACCATGGAAAAACAAACTAGCTTGGTGATCCTTGCCTTTACTTTGCACTTTTTCAGTCATTTTGACTAGACTTTTGAATATATAATGAGGCAAGTTCAGTGGCTTGGTGGCAATGAAATGCATCGATAGCCTTATGTGGTACTGGTATAATGTTGAGAACCTCCCTTCACAGGTAAAATAATTCATGATGAGCTTCATTAAAGGACCATACATGTCAAGTAAATGTCTGAAGGGAAAGATGTGTTCATGAGCATCTTTGTAGTGTGGCTTTAAGAAAACTTTATAGTTCTCAATTTCAAAATCCATCCCTTTGAACCAAATTTCTCCATGGTTAGCGATACATGTTGCTGAGGCTATGGCATCTGCTGATATAGTGAATTCAACCCCTGCTATGTTAGCGTTATCTCTCCTAAAACTGGTGGCAAAGAGGCTTTTCAATTGAGCATGACAACCTACCTCTTGAATTCTTTCACAAAACCTTAAACAACCGGTGTCTTCAAAGGATTTCTTGGTATAGGAAGAAGCATTGATCTCCTGTAGATTGGATGGCTCAAATTTGGAATGATGACATCCTTTGTTGTACTTCCTCTTCTCACTTACCATGGTGTTTTTTTGTATGATAGAAACCCTAGCTTGATAGGAAGGAAGGAAAGGGTGAAACTTAGGAAAACAGGGGAAAATGGGGCAACAATTTTAGGGAAAGAAACGAAGGGGATAGGAGTTAGGGAAAACCCCTAAAAAATTAGGGGAGATAGAGTAGTATGTTAGAAACACAGTACAAGTGGGATTCCTTGAAATGGATAAGGGAAAGAGGGGGAAAGGGACAAAACACAGTGTTAACCCAAAATATCTGAAAAACGCAGTGTGGGCTAGGGTTTTAGTGAAAATGAGAGAAATGAGAGAGATGAATGGTAAGAAATGATTTGGGCAAGTGTATGGTATGTAGGTGTAGGTGAAGGTGATTGAGTAGGAAACTTAGGTGTTTTACCACTAAAATGAAGCAAAATCACATGGAAATCAAAAGCACATTGAAACCCTAGAAGAGGGACTTTCACTAAATTTTATAAGAAGAATGATGCATGAGAAGAGTGCCAAATTCTACTTACTTGTTAAGGAGATTCTGAAAACTCTGAAATGATGAAATGAACCCCTGTGATGCTTGATTGGCCTCCAATTTCAAAAGCGCATCAAGTGAGCTAGAAGCACAGCATAGGAGGTAAATTGGGATGATGCTCAATGATGGAGAGGTGCTTAATGAAAGTGAAATGAACCATTTTAATGCTTTGAATGGTAATTTATAAGCTAGAGGTTGATTTTTTCTTAAGTCATGGAGGTGACATCATTGATCTTTTTGACAAACAGAATGATGGGACTGCAGTATAGTCAACATAGTCTTTTTGAAATGAAAATGTTACCTTACCTTTATTACTTTTTTTTTCCTAAGTTGCTAACTCCCTTTAATGGTGACTCAAGTGATGGACATGACTATTTTTGTTTTTTATCACAATATAATGACAAGTCAAGAGCAACCCTAGACCATGACCTAAATGATGACATATTAACTGCTCAATGACCCAAGACACCAGAATGATGACATGACCATGATGATTGTTGATAACCATGAGCAAGTGGAGGGAGTAGCATGACCTAGAAAACAACCAATGATTAAATTTTATTTGAAAACTTATTTGAAACTATAAAATTTGACCTAGGACCCTATCAACTAACCTTGAAAGAGTACATGTGATCACTGGTGAGTGACGGACACTAACAGAACAGTCATAAGATCTAAATCTATAAGAAACTACCACAAAAATATGTTGCCATGCATTGGACAACATTAATACTCCATAAACCCTCGAGATAGAAGGATATATCAGAAAGAAAAAGGTTAACAATATTGATTGTTTCACATAATACCTATAAACTCATCAATTACAATTTTCCAAAATTGTCAATTTTTGTGTAGCACCAGGAGGTATTCCTGGATGCCAAGAGACCTCCAAAATCAACGTAAAAAACTATGGAAATTAAAATAAAATAAATTTTATTTTTTGGTTTCATGTAGGCTCAAAAGGGATAAGTCATCCCCACCATTAAAGGGTGTGTCCATTGGGGTAAATGCACCCATTCAACTTGTGTATATACACATGATATGACACTTAATTTGATCACTCACTTATCATCATATCTCTTCTTTAGAAGACACTAGTGGGAGCAGAAAAAGGATGAAATGACTTAAGTTTGGACTTGGTTTTTGGCATAGATTCCTAGACATTTTATTGTAAACTTTGATAAAGAATAGTTTCTCCTAGAAGAAGAGTTGTTGGGTTATCTCCCGAGTTTGGGTTCCCAGGGAAAAATTTTATTGTCTTTATTGTGCATGGTTGTCTCTTTATGATCTTACTATTTTAATTGCATTAATGTTGAAATATTTTGTGTATAATTGCTCAATAATATCAGTGGCATACTATAAATTGTATGAAGATTATTAGGTAGTAATTATCAAATCAAAAGATTATTTTCTTTTGTGTTTATTGTAGAAAAATCAGCATGGTATCATAGTTGTGCTAAGAGATCAAGAGAACAATAGTTTCAACAAGGAGCTTCTTGTTTTTCCAATGGAAGGGTTGGTTTTCCCTTGCCGTAATCTGCAAGAAAGACCGAGATCTGTGATTGTTTGAGGTCTATGTAGGATTCATTATGAACAAGGAAGAGGAAGGTCGAGGGCTTCAAATTGTATGCACATACAAGCCGAGAGACATTAAAGACTCCCAGAAAGCGATCATGTGCTAGTTACCTGTGAATTTATGCATTGTTTGTGTTGGAACCTTTGGTCGAGGAAACAAGGTTGTTTCCCCTTTGGTCTAGCCCCCAATTCACACCTTTTCTTTTCGTTGTATTTTAAAATAATCATTATTACTCTTGGGGGAACTAATTTGGTGGATAATTTCTAGAATCTTCGATCACAAACATTTAAGATCATCTTGCATCTATATCAGTGTCTTGAAAAATGAGTTGTCCAGATGCAACTCGCAGAATTCATGAGCAACTACACGGACAATGTTTTAGTGGAGTATGTTGCTATAAAAAACAACCAGAATAGGAAAGAGAGACTTAGATGCATTTATTGGTTGTCACAATGGTGCATTCGACATGTGTGACCTGTGTGGACCACGAATTGATACGATGTGTTGATTTTAATCTCTTGTGATGTATGGAATGAAATCATGATTGATTTGGTTTTTGAAGCAGTGTTGATACCAACATCAACATAAGAAATACACATAGTGGTTCTCCTATGGGAGATGATGGAAATGGAGATAAAGATTATGTGGTCAAGATTGAGCAGGTGCCTCGCTAAATGGATAGAGAACAACATCAGTGATCCGAAGATGCTTCATTTTTGTTTTGTGCATTTTTTTGTTTCAACTGAAAAAAATCATGCCTGGAGCGACTCTTAGGAAAACATATTCTTGCTCGGGATTAGACCACAAGACCTGTAGGGACCAAACCTCCCCACCTAACCATTTGACCTCTCTCTGACCCTCTAACATCTGTTTCACCCATAGAAAATGGTGTCGACAATACTACTTCTAAATTTGCAATTGATTTGGAGATTAATTCCAAGGTTTATATCTGATGGGGCCATCCTTGGCATCTACAAGTCTTCAATGTGGTTAATTCCACCAATAAGAGAGCAACCCAGGTTTACATAAAGTTGCTGGTTCAAGCCTTGCGGAAGAATGCTTAACAATGGGTGGTTGTCATACAGGGACAACTAAAGTCACCAATGCATATGATTTTCGTGCTAGGAGAATGATACACACAATTGGTCCAAAATATGCTTTAAAATACCATACTGATACAGAAAATGCATTGATTCATTGCTACCGAGCTTGCCTTGAGGTTTCATTAGAGGAAATTTTGGAGGGAAAAGGAGAAATTTACTTTTTTAATTGTATTTTTGGCATATCTCCTTATAGGTTTACTCAAATTCCAAGTGTAGAAACTCATTGGATGTGGAATTAAATTTCGCATTGAACGAGTACCCATCATGCATACTTTTGAGAAGACTCATGTTGATAAAATTTGAAGATACATTAAAAAAGAGTGTTCAACACATTTTTTTAATGTATCTTCAATTTTTATCAACGTGGGTCTTCTCAAAAGTATGCATGATGGGTACTTGTTGGATGTGAAATTTAATTTTGCATCGAACAAGTGTCTACACTTGCAATTTGAGTAAACCTATAAGGAAATAAGCTAAAAATACAATTAAAAAAAAAAATAAAAATAAAAATCTTCTTTTCCCTCCAAAATATTTACATGTACCTCTTTTTAAATTTAAAGTATTTTGATTGGTTTACATATTATGACATGGAAATTACGTGAAAATTTCATGGGCACTTTTAAGCTAGAATTTCCTCTAATTCGGATCGAGCATAAACTATAGAGTATTGCTATGGGTTGTATTTATACTGAAGCTAAAAACTATCCATGGGAGCCAGCGACATATGTTTCTATAAGAATTGTGCGAAGGATTCTAGAGAAACATAAGGACAAAATTGTTGTAGGTGAATGTTTTAGAAAACGTCTTTCTACATATGAAATATTCCATATTGTATACCCAATTACACCATAACTTTTGAAAACAGAATTGGGTTCCATATATCATCAACTTTACCTAGATGATATGCCAATGGTTAGAAGCTTTGTTGCATCAAATTTGGGAAAATTTTCACCTCAGGATAGATATCATCACATTTTTTCAACATCTCACTCATGATGATCAAGAATCAGTGAGGTTGTTAGTTGTTGAGGGTCGTGTGGGCCTTTTAAATTTTTTGAACCACATAATAGTGGGACACATATTCTTCCTGTCATTGTTTCTTTCTCTCATGAGTGTGTGGGCTAAAGGATAAGCTCAATCCTAAGAATCCGATCAAGGATTCTGCTAGGTGAGAAGCAAATTGAAAGTGATCAAAATGAGTTGATCTTTGTGGGAGAATTTGAGGAAAAGGACAACTTGGTACAAGAGTTGAAAGTCTTAGGGTTTGTGGGATGAAACCCTAGAGCAAGACTTGGAGTGTTGAATGGAAGTGGAGTTGGTGGGATGCACACTTGGTATGGTTAGATAACTCAATGAATGGTTTGCTAAGCCTAATCCACATGAAGAAGAAACAAAATAATACATGCTTGATTTCATTAAGGAGCCAAGGATCAAGAAGGAATTGACAATTTCCTACAAACCTCTACAATTTATTCCTTAATCAAGAGATAAGTACTTCATATCTTTCTCTCTTGATTATTGTTATTTTTCATGGTCAACCTCTTGTCTTTATATTTGTTTGGTTATAATTATTTCTTAAATGGCCTCATAAATGAGGTTTGCAAGTACATCTTGAAGGCTGCCAAGGCAATGATTATGGAAGTAAATGGCAGCATCGAGAAAAAAAAAAGCAAGACTTGTGACAAGAGGGTTCTCCCAGTAAGAGGGAGAAACAATGGTAGAAGGAATTTCTTAATTGATATAGAGAGAAAAATGGTAGGAGGATTTGATTTCATGACAGAGGGAGCAGCCAATACTACCACCAAAAGACCTACTTCAGAAGCCAAAAGGACATGGTCGGGCCACTTCATTCGAGACATGATACAAAGAGGAGCAGGAGATTTGCAGTACATATCCACATATGAGTATATTGTGGACATGCTTCAAATACAAGCTTAGTATGATGCTAAACTTCTCCCTCATTGGAAGGGAATGATACGGTCTTTGTAGGATTGGGTTAACCATCTCCTGAAGCCACAAAGGACTTTGGTTGGGTCATATAGGACTTTGAATAGAAAGGCGAATTTCCCAAGGAAATTACAAGGGCAGTTATATTGATACATTCACCTTTCAAGCCATATGGACTTGACTAGGTTGATCAAAGGTGAATGAACCATGAAAATTATAGGATTGGATAGATCTCCTTAGAAGCCAGAAGGACTTGGCTATGTCGACCAAAGGAGATATATGCAAATCACTTTTGAAGCCAAAAGGACTTAATTAGGTCTTAAAGGACTTTGTCCAGAAAAGTGAATGGTCCAAAGGTAAATACTCTCTTGATAAGCCGAAAGGAATTGGCTGCCAGAAAGCCTTGGCTAGGTCATAAAGGAATTTGACCTTAATAGATTGATACATTTACATAAGGAGCAGCATAGGAATTTGGCTGAAAACCCTGGATACTTATATTTCCCACTCCAGGATGGGGTTATTTATAGACATGCATCAACATGAAAAGCTCATAAAATTTTCTTAAGGAAGGAGAAAGTACACCAAAAGGAAATTTTTCGCAACCAAGGAGAATACCTCCCTTGATAAGAGAGAGCGTTGATTTTGTGTAGCATTGGGAGGTATTACTGCATGCTAAGAGGCTTCCAAAATAAACCTAGAAAATTTATGGAAATTAAATCAAAATAAATTTTATTTTTGGGTTTCATGTAGGCTTAAAAGGGACAAGTCAAGCCCACCATGAAAGGGTGTGTCCCTTGGGGTAAATGCACACATTTGACTTGTATATATATACACACACGATGTGACACTTCATTCAGTAACTCACTTATCATCGTCTCTCTTCTATTGAAGACACTACTGGGAGTAGAAAAGTATGAAGTGACTAAAGTTTGGACTTGGTTTTTGGCACTGATTTCTAGACATTTTATTGCAAACCTTGTTGAGGAATAATTTCCCCTAGAATAAGACTTGTTAGGTTTTCTCCCAATTTTGGGTTCCCCAGGGAAAATTTTGTTGTTTCTATTGTGCATGATTGTCTCTTTATGGTCTTACTATTTTCATTACATTGTTGTTGAAATATTCAGTGTATATTACTGTATAATTGCTCAATAATATCAATGGAATAATATAAATTGTATGTTAGGTAATTATCATATCAGAAAATTAGCTTATATTGTGTTAAATATAGAAAAAACAACAAAAATTTCTTAATTACTTTGTATAACTATCAGTGAAATTTCAAGTAGTAATTAAAAATGGGGGTACCATAAATTGTTTAGGGAAGTGCCATAGTATTAAGCTAAACATGGGGGAGTATTTGTTAGATAGTCCTATCATTGCAATCCAAATGGGTGGTGCTAATTTTGCATTAAGGGTCCAGTGGTTACAATCATTGGGAACAATGACCCTTAATTTTCAAGATCTTTTCATGAGATTTTCCTTAGAAGGAAAGGAAATTGACATTAGATGTATCCAATGGAAACCCAATAAAGTGATAAGATCTAATAGCATGATAATGTTGATAAAAAAGGAACACCAAGGTGTAGTTGCACAATTGTGTTCATTGGATACTCAAACATCTATATCCCCTGCTTTAATGGATCTCAAAAAAATTATCAGCAATTATTCCAAGGTATTTGGAGAGATGCTTAAGGGTCTTCCTCATATCCGAGATCATAAACTTGTTGTTCATTTGCAACATGGATGTGTATCGCCTAGCATTAGGCCTTAGAGGTATCCATGTGCATAAAAGTGTGATATTTGAGTGTATGGTTCAAGAAATGTTAGAGACTAGCATCGTTCAACCTAGTTAGAGCGCTTTCTATTCTCTAGTGGTGATGGTTATAAAAAAGGATGGTTGATGGTGTATGTGTCCATATTACAGACAACTCAACAAAATGACAACCAAATATAAGTTTCCTATTAGTGTCATTGATGAATTATTTGACAAATTGCATGGAGTAATTTTCTTTACTAAGTTGGATCTTCGTTCAAGATATTATCAAATCAGAATGGGGCAAGAAGACATTCCCAAAACAACCTTCAGAACACATGAAGGTCATTATGAGTTTTTGGTTATTCCATTTATACTTACAGATGCACCATCAACATTTCAAAGCCTGATGAATTTTGTTTTCAAAACATTCCTTAGAAAATTTATGATTGTATTTTTTGATGACATACTAATCTACAACAAATGTTGGGAAGAGCATGTACAACATGTTGGCAAGGTACTAACACTATTGGAAGAGAAAAAACTATATGTAAATCCTTCAAAGTGTTCCTTTTTGGTTTTAGGAGTGGAATATTTGAGTCATATTGTATCCCATGAAGGTGTCAAAGTGGATCCTAACAAAGTCAAAGTTATGAGGGAATGGCCAATCCACGATACCTTAAAGAAAATAAGAGGATTCTTAGGATTGACAAGATACTATTGCAAGTTTTCCAAGAATTATGGTTAAATGGCAACACCTCTAACAAAATTATTGAAGAATGAAACATTTTATTGCACTAAAGAATCAACTAAATCTTTTAGAAAATTTAAAGATGATATGTGTACAACTCCCATCTTGGCAACATCTGACTTCACATAAACCTTCATTTATGGAGTGTGATGCCTCGGGACATGGCATTGGTGCAATTTTGCTGCAAGAATGACCACCCATTGCCTTTGAAAGTAGCAAACTTAAATGAAACAACTTACTTAGACCTGTCTATGAAAACGAGTTGTTGGTCATACTGCATGTAGTTAAGAAATGACGTCCATACCTAAAATGAAGACACTTAAAAGTAAAAACAATGTTGAAAAATGGAGCCAGACATTCTCAATTTGATTTTGGCTTTATTAAATTGAAAAAAATGAATTTCCACATCATCGAACAACTTGGATGCAGTTAACTTGTGTGACATGGTTTGTGTCAACAAATTTACTTAGTAAATTCGAGTTGGAGGAATTATATGATCAACCTAAGGAATTGCGCAATCCATTTTGGAGATATTCCTAAATAAAAGGGGCCTAATTTCTCAAGGAACAACACAAGGAAATAAGAGATTAAGTAGAGGGATAAATTGACTATTGAGATTCAACAAGATGATGATCCTAGTTAAAATTAAGCACCTACACTAGGTGGGGCCTACAGGCTATTTTTAGGTGTAAGTCTATTTTTAGAACGGATGAGAAATTCTATTTATAGCGGAAGTCTATTTATAGATGTTGAGAAAATTCTATTTATAGATGATGTTCTATTTTTAGATGTATGTGCGAAGTCTATTTATAGATCGCATGTATATTTATATATGCATATCGACTATTATTATCCCTTAATAATAGTTGGACGATAAACATTAATCTATTCTCATGGAGAACTTGGAAATAGTTAACTGAAGTGGCAAACCAATTAGCTATGGAAAATTCGAGTTCAATGGTTGGTTGGTGGGACATGCAAGTGGACTTAGTTGTAACTGAGTGATTCAAAGTTGTAACAGAGTTGGATGTGTAGTTATGTGAGTTGTAAAGTAGTTTAACTCAGTTAAGTGAGTTAAACTCAATTGTGATAGTTGTAACTGAACATACACTAGTGAGAGATCAGTGAATTAATTATTTAATTAATTCACAAGCAGTGGTCTCACATGCAACTGAAGATTTACTACTGTTAACTACATGCATGTCAGATCAAGTGGAGACCCAGTTGAGAGATAAGTGAAAGGGACATTTTGACTATTAGTTGTGACATTAGTTTGTGCACTCATATAACCACACACACATTGGAGATGCCAATGAGGATTGCGCAGTCAAGGAAAGGAGGATCTCACTCATTCAGGGATTGTGATCAGCAGGGATTGCGTAGTGGAGGCAGGCTGTCAGGAGGTAGTAAATTGGCGCATGTATTTGCCAATTTTTTGTATGACAGTGTGAGATGATTGCATATTGTACTAAGAGCTCTTGGATTAGAGTTTTGTATGAGATTGTTTCATGATCCATGATATATACATAATATATGATAATGAGGTTTTTAGCTTTATGTTTTCCCGGTAAAAACATTTGTGTTATGTGTGATTGATCTTTCTTCATGTGTTTGCAATTGGTGATCGTGTTTTAAATTTCCGTAAAGATTTTTGTAGAAGCGATTATGTATTTAACAATGACATACAATTGTTAGATCAGGAGAATCCAGGCAATACATATTTTGTATTAAAAAAATTATACATGGTATTAGAGCAAAGAAGATTGCAATTTTGAAGCAGGAGTTGAGTTTGTTGGTGGAAAAAATTTGAATTTGCTGCAAGAATTTCTTGGTGCGACAGTTGAGTAAACATCGAAATGGCTTTCAATGGCTTGCGGCTAGAGTATGCACTCGAGGGAAGCTTGAACTACATTTCCTAGAAGGACGGGATGGAGGTTGTGCTTGAAGATAATGGCTTGAAGGAATTCATCGACAATGATGTTCCTAAGCCCACTTTGACGGATGCTGCTTTACTTGACGCATGGAAAAATAAAGTAGCGAAGACGAGAAGGATTCTGTTGGAAGGTGTATGGGACCACATTGTCTCAATCCTTGATGGGAAAGCCACTACCTATGCTATGTGGAAGGCTTTGACAATGTTTTCCAAAGCAGCAGCGACCATAGGAAATTGGCGCTGAAGGATAAACTCAGAAAGATAAAGATGGAAAAGGGCGACAATATACCAAAGTATCTCACAAAGTTTGTCCAATGTCGGGATGAACTGGGGAGTGTGGGAATCACTGTTGTTGATGATTATTTGGCGAGCTTGGCGAGCTTGGGACTTCCTAAGAGTTGGCATAGTTATCAAGACACTGTCAATGGACGAGAAAAACTGCTAGATTGGGAACGATTGTGATCAAATCTAGTGCAGGAGGAGTTCAGGCGGAACACCAGAAATGGCTCTTCATCAAGGCATGATGATGAAGAGGATTTTACTTTGGATACCAAGGCAAGGAAAGTGAATGGGAATAAATTCCATTCAAAATCCGAGTCTCAAGGAAAGAAGTTGGATTTGTCCAAGGTGAAGTGTTTTCACTGTCACGAACATGGGCATCTCACCACTAACTTCCCACAGAAGAAGAAGAAAAAGAAGGTTGTTGGAGCTGTAGCTGGTGAGGCCCTTGCCTCGCAACTTGAACTTGATTTCTCTTTGATCGCATGCTTGGTATCAAGCGAAATGGAATCAGTGTGGTATCTTGATAGTGGTGCTTCCTTCCACATGACGGGAGATAAGGATATTTTCAGTGACTTGGAGGAGAAAGATCTCCAAATGCATATAGAGATGGGCGATGATGGACGATACATTGCAACCGACATTGGTACCATTGCCTTTGAGAGGGAGTCAGGTAAACCATTTCAATTGAAAGATGTTATGCATGTTCCAGGTCTGAAGAAAAACTTGGTCTTAGTCGCAATGTTGGAGGACAAAGGTTATGACGTTGTTTTCAGTGATGGAAAAGCTTTCCTGCGACATAAAACAACGGGTCAAGCCAAGAGGATAGGGATTCGAGTTAAGAATCCCTACAAGATGGAGGTAGATGGTTGCACTGCCATGATGGGCAAGGCATAAAAAGTGGTGAGCCGGGATGAGGACGAATTATGGCACAAGCGATTGGCCCATCTTCATCATGGAGCCTTGAAAGTCATGCAGCAAATGTTTACTGGACTTCCAATGGGAACAATTGCTCAGTTAGATCAGTGCAAGGGTTGCACCATGGCGAAGTATGTAAAGTCCACCTTTCATGAAAAGGAGGATTGTGCTTCGGTGATCTTGGAGAGAGTTCACACAGACATGTGTGGACCATTCTTGGTTGCTTCAACAACAAAACACTGGTATTATGTTATTTTTGTTGATGAATTTTCTCGTAAATGTTGGATCTTCTTCATGCATAAGAAGGATCAAACATTCTCAAAGTTTTGTGAGTTTAAGGCAATGGTGGAGAAAGATTCAGGGAAGCAAGTGAAGGCTTTGAGGAGTGATAATGGTGGAGAATACATCTATAACGAATTCAAAGACTTCTGCAACAAAGAAGGAATTCGAAGAGAACTCCTAGCACCTCATAACCCATAGCAAAATGGGGTCGCAGAGAGGAAGAACAGAACAATCATGGGTGTGGCACGAGCATTGCTGCATGATTAGGGCCTACCAATGAATTTGTGCGCAAAGGCATGCAACACTGCAGTTTGTGTGCAAAATCGTTGTCCTCATAGAGTACTTGGCATGAGTACACTTGAAGAAGCTTTTACTGGTAAGAAACCGGATGTTTCTCACTTTAAGATTTTTGGCTCATCTGTTAATTTGCATGTGACCAAGAACTCCAGGAAGAAGTTGGAGCCGACTACTAAAGTTGGGATATTTGTGGGGTACATAGAAACACCCCATAATTATCGTGTGTATTTTCTAAACAGTCGAATGAATGTGGTGTGACGGGATATAAAATTCAATGAGGAGAAAGAAAATGAAGTTGTCGCTTGAGAGGGAGCTATACTTACATGTAAATATGTACATACCTTGCTTTCTGCAAGTTTTTTTCCCATATTTTGAAAAAGGAAAATTAATAAAAATGAAAAGAGGGTAAAAAGTCCTAAAAGAAAGATCAAAGGACTTAGAAAAAGATAAACCCCAAAAGAAAAAGAAATGAAAATAAGACCTAAAAGTGAGCAAGTAAAAATGCCACTACTATTTACTTTATTGCAAGAATAATGATTGTGTGCAGATTGTCAATAAATGCTATAATCCATGATTAGTTAAACTGTGTAAACTTAACTTTTCATGCTTTTAATTTTATGTTTTAGATAGAGAATAAAGATATGTCAAACAGTATAAACTTGACAAATCAATAGTTAAGATAGAGAATAAATGAGGAGCTCAACAGTTTAATCTGAGCCCTCAGATGAAATAAAGTTAGACTTAGATAGATCTATGCTTTAAAATAAAAATTGATTTAGGGTTGCAATTCTAAATGCACCCATGAAAATGAAGAAAAAATATTAAAAATAAAGATGGGTAGATAGAAAGTAGTTGTGCAAGCATGTAATAAAGCATCATCAAGAAAAAATCACTAATTTCCCATTCCCTACAAATATTCAGTATTCTAAACTATCAGTCAAAAAGGCTCAGAGCATTTCTCTGACTTCTGTTGGGACCGGACCCAAGGCTCAATGACTGATTGGTTAAAAATATTGAATTCCTACACAAAAACCACATTCATCAGCATTTATGCTTCATTTCATAATCCTAATCCCTTTTCCTAAGTAAAAATCCATTTTTACTTAGTAAAATTAAAAAACCCTAAATAACTAATTCCATTCCCTTTCAAAAAATCATTCATAAACCCTCAAAAACACATTTATCCTAAATTAAAGTGTGAAGCAATACAACAAAGACAAACTATGTTATTTACACTTTATTTTTAGAGTTAAACATGTGTTTTTCATATCCCTTACACTTCACCCTTTATTTCATACTAACTACTAACTATATATTAATTCCCTAAGTTACACCCACCCGTATATTATTAAATCCTTTTTAGATTAAATAAACCCACAAAAACCCATTATTTTATGTTTAAACCAATGATATAATATCCCATGTGTGTAATATTAAAACCCCGCCCTCATCCCATTGGTTTAACATATCTATATGTAAATACCCTGCTCCCTATAGTTTTTAAACAACTATTAAAATTTAAAAAACTATATAATAAAACATTTGCACCCGTATGTATAAATTAAACATTGGCTAATGTTTAATTAACACATAAAACTTAGCCCCGCCATCATACAAACTAAGATTTGAACATATGAAAATGATTATTTCTAAAGTTTGAACCAACCCCACCACATATGTCAACCCTGGTCCCACTCTCGAATCTCGACACAACTCTCACAAGAGATCTGGACCATTCGCAGTCCAACTCCAAGATCCGACGAAGGAAATCTCATATCGCAAATAAACTTGCGTATTATTTCCCATTTCAAATCTACGCGAAATGGGCAGTATTGCGACTTTCCCCCTCCTCTACGTGTCTCCTTCATATTCGATCGCATTCAATCAGTAAAAAACAGCTTATCACCCAAACTGAACGCAAAAACACCTTTGGTTTCTCCCCTTCAGAGACCAAAACCATTTCCCGCCCGATGTGACCGTTATTCATTGCAAAGTAAATGTAACCCTAATTTGTCTAAATAACTTTGGAAATGCACTAATTTTCTATCATTCTGCGCGTAACCACTGTATAAACCTTTCCGACTTTGAAACAAGAATTTTACACCATTTTCGGGCTAAAAGCCATTATCACCTCCCTGCAACCAGGGTTTCATTAACAATTATTTTGTTTTGCAGGTCATTAGAAAAAGGAGAATTTGGATAAAACAATCTAAATACTAGTTAAAGATCTGTTTTACTCCAAAAGTTCACAAAGAATAGAATTTTAAATGATATTCCTTAACAAAAGATTCCAGGAAGCAGAACAGAAAGAAGTCATTTATGCAGAGAGAGATAAATTTTCACAGTGAATGGTAAAAGTGAAATAAGAATTCACAATGAAAGTGAAAACAAAACAGTCAAAGAGCATCAGAGTTAAAGTGTATCAGATGAAAGTCAAAGTGAAAGTCAAATCAGACAAAGTTACAGAACCGTCGAGGTAAAAAGTAAAAGTAAATACAAAGGCAGTAATGGTTAAACAAAGATGAAAAT
Organism: Pinus albicaulis; assembly: GCA_034641835.2. Lineage (NCBI taxonomy): Eukaryota > Viridiplantae > Streptophyta > Pinopsida > Pinales > Pinaceae > Pinus > Pinus albicaulis. Next base: position 53,975,927 of record CM076574.1, on the reverse strand, counting down.
ACTTTCAACAACAATGAAATTTATCTAAAGTAAAAGAAAGACAGTTAAAAGAGCAGTAAGGTTAAAAGATGAAAACAAAGCATGAAGGGACATTTTTGTAGAAATTTCCTGTTTAAGTCATTGTTTTGCAGAAACTATTGTGACCAATCCAAGATAAATTTTGAAAAACTGAAGGCGGTTTATGTTCCTAAGATGTCAACCTACAAAAACCTATCTCACTTTATGGACAGGTATTACAAAATGAGAGATACGTATACATCTTTACAGCCTATTTTTCAGACTGTGCAAAGTTCTGTTTTACACATATTTTTGCAGAGCCTATTGTGAATAGCTGGAATTGAATTTTTGGAAACTGAGAGACGTTTATCTTAGTAACATATTTATCTACAAAAACTTCTTTCACTTTTTACATATCTATTTCGGATTGAGAAATACAATGGTATCATTGGACCTCAATTTTGCAGATTTTCTGGAGCAAAAAGCACAAAGGAAGGAAACAGTTAGTGACTTGGAAGCCTCATCATCAACTAAGAGTTGAGATCAAATTAAAATTCTCTTATTTTTCACCATCAATCCATAAGTATAGTGCCAAATAGATTCATTAGTTTTGAGTGTCCTTCTATTAAGTTTTATTTATGTAAAACAATTTTGAGATATTTGTAAAACAATCTTGATATTTTTTCAAGATATTCTAGTTTAGAATTTGTATAAATACTTCATCCTTTGAAATATTATGGTGGAATAAATTGTTGAAGATTTCTATAGTCATTTTTGTGGACGTGAAGGATTTTTGTGTTTCAAATTTCAAGTAGCAGACTACATCAGATCAACTAGCATCATATTTCAGGATTCATGTGATGAGCTATTTGGAGTGAAATATTTTTCTACTTGTCATTGTTATCTTTATTTGTTACATGCAATCCATTATGTTTTCTAAATTTGAATGAGTGAATAGGAGGATTACTTCAGGATTTTTTAAAAGCACCCTGTCTTAACTATTTTTCATTTATATGTTTTCTTCTGATTTCCATAGTAGGGAACCCTTAATTTCTCCCTCTTTTGTTTGACCTCTGCCTAGTACTTTCCTTTTCCGGATCAAAGAACCCTTCATTGCTCTTTATCCCGGTCATATCACCTCACAAAACAACTTTCCAAGATCTCCAAGGGTTATTTATCTTGCCCTGAAAACATTTGACTTTTTGGCCTTGATCCTAGTTCTGTCTACTTGATTTTTTACTCCTCAACCCAATGGACAAACAGATTTCCCACTATCCATCTCTTCTAGTGATTTTTCCCACCAAACCAATCAAAACCAAAACCAATTGTACAATCATAACTAGCCTAATATTTTATAAAATAAACAAAGTTAAATCTTATAGAGAGAGCCCTCTCTGAACCCTAGGAAGGCTAGATCCTAGAGTTTAAAAGTTGGTATGTGGTTACCTCGGTGAGTTCTCGCTTGAACCTGGAGAAATTACTGAGTGATAACAAAGAGGAGGAACTTTTGGTTCCCAAATATGAGTCTCTAGATGTGGATCAGCCACATGAGGAGTTTCATGGAGTGGAGGAGTCCACTCATGCAGAGCCAAACATCAGAACTGGCAGAAGGCGTACCACAGAAGCTGAGAGGATGAAACTTGATGCTGCACAGAATGTAGGAGTCCCTACTTCACAGCGCAGACAAAGACAGTCTCCTGACCGATTCACTAGATACATGGCTCTCATGAGCAAATGGATTGTGATTGAGCCATCTTCCTTTCAAGAGCAGTGCAGGAGCCCACATGGGTAGATGCAATAGTGGACAAGTATGATTCCATTGTCAGAAACAGTGCTTGGGAAATTGTTCCAAGGCTGGTTGATAAATCAATGGTAGGTTCGAGATGGATCTACAAGGTAAAGCAAGCTGCTGATGGGAGTGTTGAGAAATACAAGGCTAGATTTGTGGCCCGGGGCTTCTCACAGATCGAGGGGATTGATTATGAAGAAACCTTTGCGACTGTCACATGATATTATTCCATAAGGACCATCCTTGCTCTCTCAGCGCAGATGGGTTGGCACATTCATCAGATGGATGTGAAGACTGCATTCCTTAATGGAATAATTGAGGAAGAAGTGTGCATTGAGCAGCCTGAAGGATTTGATATCTTCAGCACCGATTCGCATGTGTGCAGACTCAAAAGAGCGATGTATGGGCTGAAGCAAGAACCTCGTGCTTGGTACACTCGGATCGACATATATTTCACCGGACTTGGATTCACCAAGGGTGAGGCGGATGAAAACCTATACCAATTGTGGTGGAGGGTAAGCCTTTAATCATTGTTCTTTATGTTGATGATTTAATACTGACTGGTGATGAGCAGATGATACACTCATGCAAGGAGGACCTTGCAAATGAGTTCGAGATGAAGGATATGGGCCTCCTTCATTATTTCCTTGGATTGGAAGTATGGCAGCGAGATGGTGAAATTTTTGTGTCTCAAGGCAAGTATGCAAGGGAGATACTGGGTAAGTTTCACATGGAGGGCTACAAACCTATGGATACTCCTCTTCCAAGAAACTGGAGGAAAGAAGACGCTACATCTAGAGAGGTAGTGGATGCTACTGTCTATCGACATTCAGTGGGTTCGCTAATGTATTTAGTGAATACAAGACCATACATATGTTATGCGGTGAACTAGCTTAGTCAAGCGATGGTTAAGCCTACCAAGATCTTTTGGAAGGTGGGAAAGCATGTCCTGAGATACCTGAGGGGCACATCTGAGTATGGCTTGTGGTACAAACATACGGATGAGGTGAAGCTGCATGGCTTCACGGATGCAGATTGGGCGGGCAACCCAACGGACAGAAAGAGCACATCAGGAGGGGTCTTCAGTATCGTATCTACAATCGTTTCTTGGTACAACAGGAAACAAAGATCCATGGCACTCAGTTCAACGGAAGCAGAATACATGGCAGCAAGTCAGGCTGCATGCGAGGCTATCTAGATGAGAAAGATCTTGGTTGGTTTGTTTGGTTCTCATTTAGATCCTATAGTGATTCATTGTGATAATCAGATTTGCATTAAACTCTCGATTAATCATGTGTTTCATGATAGATCTAAGCATATAGATATCTGGTATCATCATATCAGATATTGTGTGCAGCGGAAGATCATGTTGCTTCAGTACATTCCTACAGAAGATCAGGATGCAGATATTCTAACGAAGGCGCTCACCAGGAGAAAATTCGAATACCATAGATACAGGATCGGGGTGAAGGCTAATTCCTTTCTTGTTGAGAGGGAGTGTTGAGAATCAACAAGATGATGATCCTAGTGAAAATTAAGCACCTACACTAGGTGGGGCGCACATGCTATTTTTAGGTGTAAGTCTATTTTTAGAATGGATGAGAAAATTCTATTTATAGAGGCAGTTTATTTATAGATTATGTTCTATTTTTAGATGTATGTGCAAAGTCTATTTATAGATCTCATGTCTATTTATAGATGCATGTCAACTATTATTATCCCTTAATAATAGTTGGACAATAAACATTAATCTATTCTCATGGAACACTTGGAAATAGTTAACGGAAGTGGCAAACTAGTTAGCTATGGGAAATTTGAGTTCAAAGGTTGGTTGGTGGGACATGCAAGTGGACTTAGTAGTAACTGAGTGATTCAAAGTTGTAAAAGAGTTGGATGTGTAGTTATGTGAGTTGTAAAGTAGTTTAACTCAGTTAAGTGAGTTAAACTCAGTTGTGCTAGTTGTAACTGAACATACACTAGTGAGAGATCAGTGAATTAATTATTTAATTAATTCACAAGCAGTGGTCTCACATGCAACTGAAGATTTACTATTGTTAACTAAATGCATGTCAAATCTAGTGGAGACCCAGTTGAGAGATAGGTGAAAGGGACAGTTTGACTATCAGTTGTGACATTAGTGGGTGCACTCATGCAACCACACACACATTGGAGATGCCAATGAGGATTGCGTAGTCAAGGCAAGCAGGATCTCATTCATTCAGGGATTGTAATCAACAGGGATTGCACAGTGGTGTTGAGAATGCAGCAAGAGGATGGAGCTTAGTGAAATGAAGTCGCCTTCACTAAGTGGGCCCGCAGGCAAATTCTGGCGCAAAGTCTATTTTTAGACTATGTCTATTTTTAGACATACGGAGCATAATTTGGGAATTCTACTTGGAGATTCTTAAAGTATGCGACATGTCGATAAAAATAGATGAGACCCTTATTTTTAGGACCCAGGCTATTTTTAGACTGATCTCCTAAAAATATGGAAGTCAAATATTATTTACCCTTAATAATATTTTGACTATAAACAGCAGTTTACTCTCTTGGCGCACTTCAGTTTGAGTCATGGAGGTGACTCATGCAAATGACACAAGGAATCACGTGGTTCCTAGGGTTTGATGGCATCTTGCATGGTTGGCTTCAGTTAGACTTCAGTGGCAGAAGTTTTGGAGGAGTTAACGGGACAGATAGTGGAGTTGTGTTATGTTTGTTTTAGTTGAACTAGTTGGGATTAGTTAACTAACTAATCAACTAGATATGAGTGGAGTGAATTAAATAATATTTAATTCACTAAATATTAACTCATTAGTCGACTCAAGAACACTTCAGTTCACTACAGTGCATGATCAGTTCAGTGGAGACCAGTGGAAGAGGTAGATGAAAGGGTGAGTAAAGCTATCAGTTGGTAGATTGGTTTTGCATGAGATTTGCATTACACTTGGAGAAATTGTCCATGACAATTGCGCAGTCAAGCCAAGGGGATTCGAACCTTGGATCTCTTCATATACAGGCCATGATTGCGCAATAGAGGCAAGGCAGTCAGCAGTGAGTTTTGAACCCGAGACTTGTTCAAAACTGAGTTAGATTGTGTGTGACTTTATGAGAAAGTATTGAGTACTTGTGAGGAGTATTGTACTTGTTTGGTTACATGATTTCTCCATTATAATATACACAATAGCTGCGGGGTTTTCAGCTATAGGCTTTCCCCATACATACTGAGTTAATGTGTGATTGATTAGATGTGAGATTGCTTCTATTATTTCCGCATGTGACAATTAATTGTAGAAGAAGGTTATGTGTTATGCATGCAATTCGAAATTGATGTATGATCGGGTTAATCTTCAGTGAATAAGTGATTTATTCAGCTAATTTCTACAAGTGGTGGCAGGCTATCAGGAGGCATTAAATTGGCGCATGTATTTGCCAATTTTTGTATGACAGTGTGAGACGATTGCATATTGTAGTGAGAGCTCTTGGATTATAGTTTTGTATGAGATTGTTTCATGAACCATGATATATACATAATATATGATAGTGGGGTTTTTAGCTTTGTGCTTTCCTGGTAAAAACATATGTGTTATGTGTGATTGATCTTTCTTCATGTGTTTGCAGTTGGCAATCGTGTTTTAAATTTTCATAAAAAAAAATTGTAGAAGTGATTCTGTATTTAACAGTGGCATATAATTGTTAGATCAGGAGAATCTAGGCAATACATATTTTGTATTAAAAATTTCTACATTGACTAAGTCTAGGCCAAAGCTTCTCAGTGAGCAGAGAGATAGGTTATTCACTTGTAGGTTGTGCTCAGTTAAGCAAAGAAATTGTAATACATCTTTATTCATAAGATTAATGCAAGAAAACATTGGGGTTTTTAGCGAATTTATTTCCCCAGGAAAAATACTATATGCATCCATGTGATTTCTCATTGCATGTCTAATATTTTTGTTCTAAGTTGTGAATTAATGTCCGCAGAGAAGTAGAATAGGTTTGTGTCTTGTGAATTTTATTAAAACTTCGTGATTAGTTGCAAATATACATCATAATTTCTACATGGTATCAGAACATGATTCACATTAGAGCAGGAATTTCGAAGTTGTTTCTCATTAGGTTCGAATATGGAGTTCAGTGCAACAACATACCTTCAGAGCTGAGAAGATGACATTCAATGGACTGAGGCTAGAGAATGCCTTGGAATGCACCTCTAATTTTCTTGCATGGAAGGATCGCATGAAGGCGGTATTGGATGGAAATGGATTGCTAGAATACATCAAGACATGTGTTGCAAAACTAGCGGAATATGTTGCCCAGAGCCTTGTTCAATGGAAGAAATATGTAGCCCAAGGTGAGGAAAATAATCTTGGAGGGAGTATAATATCACATTATCTCAAATATCCACAGAAAAGAAACTATGATCTCAATGTGGAAAGCACTGAAAAAATTATTCGAGAATAATTATGACCACGGGAAGTTGGCACTCAAGGACAAACTTCAAACTATCAAGATGTAGAATAATGGCATTATTCCACCGTATTTGAGAAAGTTCACACAATGTCGTGATGAAATTGGTGGGGTTGGTGTAAATGTTCCTGAAGAATACTTGGTAAGCCTAGCCCTTTTGGGCCTTCCCAAGAGTTGGCATGACTATCAAGATTCGATGAAAGGGAGGGAGAAACTACACAATTTGGGAATGCTTATGGTTTGATTTGGTATAGGAGGAAATAAGGCGGAATACTAGACATGAGACATAATCCAAGGGCGAGGATGAAGAAAAAAAATTGTTGGTTGGAAAGGGAAATAAAGGACAAGGGAAGGAATCTCAATCCAAACCACAATCCATCCAAGGGGGGAAGGAGAAAAATTTGTCCAAAATTAAATGCTTCCATTTTCATGAATTCAAGCAATATGCCACGAAGTGTCCACACAAAAATTCAAGCAATAAGACCTTAGGAGGAGTAGCAGGTGAAGCCTTGGCTTCACATTTTGAGCTTGACTTTACCCTCATTGCATGCATGGCCAACACAGTGATGGGGAGTGTGTGGTACTTTGACTTAGGTGCATCGTTCCACACGACATGGTGTAGAGAATTTTTCAGTGACCTGGAATAAAAATATTTGAAGATGCACATCAAGATGGGGGATGATGGAAGGTATAACGCGACCGAGGTATAGTTAGCTTTCAGAGGGAGTCAGGCTCCCCCCTCAGGTTCAAAGATGTCATGTTCATTTTGGGCCTAAAGAAAAATCTTATCTCTGTTGCAGTTTTGGAAGACTGTGGTTATGATGTGATCTTCAGCAAAGGAAAGGCATTCCTGAGACATATAGCCACAGGACAAGTGAAGAAAATCGGGGTTCATGTGAAGAACCTGTATAATATAGATGTGGAAGATTGTGATGCATTAATCACTAAGGTAGAGAAGGTGCAGAGCCACGATATTAGTGAACTTTGGCAGATAATACTTGGCCATTTGCATCATGGCACCCTGAAGATTATTCAACAGATAACCACGAGCCTCCCCAAAGGATAACTCGAGCAACAAATTGAATGTAAAGGATTTACTTTGGAGAAGTATACAAAATCCACATTCCATGACCGAGACAACAAAGCATATGTAATCCTTGAAAGGATCCACTTTGATGTCTGTGGACCTTTCTCGACAACCTCCACTTCTAGACACAAATATTTTGTCATTTTTATTGATGGCTTCTCATGGAAGTGTTGGATCTTCTTCATGCAAAATAAATATGAGACATTCTCCAAGTTTGTAGAATTCAAGGCACTAGTTGAGAAAGAAAATGAAAATAAGGTGAAGGCTCTCAGTAGTGATAATGGAGGTGAGTACGTGTTGAATGAATTTAAAAATTTATGTGCGAAAGAAGGCATTCAACGAGAGTTTACAACACCCCACAAACCATGGTAGAACGGGGTGGCTAAGAGAAATAATAGTAGCATTGTGGGAGCAACAAGGGTGAAGGGATGTAAAGTTTGATGAATAGAAAGCAGAGTGGTGCTCTCTTGAGAGGGAACTTCAGATACCACCAGAAGAGGAGCTTTTAGCTCCAATGGAGGAACCTCAGGAAGTTGTGGAGCAGCCACAAATTGAGGAGCAGAGAGTGGAGATAACCACTCAAGCAAAACCATCCAGAGAAGGTAGGAAAAGAACCAAGGAAGCTGAGAGACTTGTGCAGGATGCGAGGGAGAATGTGGGTGCTCCTACAAATGTGTGTAGGTAGAGAAGGTTACAAGATTGGTACACTGGCTACATGTCTCTAATGATTGAGTTTGTAGAGACTGAGCCATCTTATTTTGAGTAAGCAATATAGAAACTTGTGTGGGTTGATGCAATGGTGGAGGAATACGAATCCATTATTAAGAAAAGTGTTTAGGAAGTGGTCCCAAGACCAGCAGAGAAATCAGTTGTGGGTTTGAGATGGATCTTCAAGGTTAATCCGGAAGTAGACAGAAGCATAGAGAAGTACAAGGCCGTATTTATGGCCAAGGGGTACTCTGAAGTTGAGGGGATTGACTATGAGGAGACCTTTTCTCTTGTAGCAAGGTACTCATCCATTAGATCAATTCTTGCTCTAGCTACGCAGATGGGGTGGAAGATCCATTAGATGGATGTAAAAACACCATTTCTCAATGGGGTTATTAAAGGGAGGTGTACATCTAGAAACCATAAATATTTCTTGAACGAGAGTCTCATGCGTGCAGACTCAAGCGATCATTGTATGGTCTCAAACCACTCTCAAACAAGCACCCTTGTGCTTGGTACACCAGGATCGATAGCTACCTCACCGGTTTGGGCTTCACCAAAAGTGAAGCAAATGAAAAACTCTATCATATCTTGGTAGAAGGTAAATTTCTCATTATTGTCTTATATGTTGATGGTTTGATTTTAACTGGTGATGTGCAATTGATCAGATCTTGCAAGGAGGACCTTGTAAGAGAATTTGAAATGAAGGACATGGGTCTCATGCACTACTTCCTCAGATGGGAAGTATGGCAAGGCAATAGGGAATTGTTTGTCTCTCAAGGCAAGTATGCAAATGAGATACTACAGAAATTCCACATGGAGAGTGGCAAACCCATGGATACGCCTATAGCAATCAACTGGAGGAAGGAGGATGTCACTTCAGGTGAGGAAGTGCATGCTACCATTTATCAACAACTAGTAGGTTCACTAATGTACCTTGTGAACACATGACCAGATATGTGCTATGCAGTCAACCAGTTGAGCCAAGCTATGGTTAGACTAACCAAAATATTTTGTAAGGAAGCTAAGCATGTTTTACGGTACCTTAGAGGCACTACCTAGTTTGGACTATGGTACAAACAGACAGAGGGAGTGAAGTTGTGTGGCTTCACTGATGCAAATTGGGTGGGGAGTCCATCGGACTGAAAGAGTACATCAAGTGGAATTTTCAGTGTTGAGTTCGCAGTTGTTTCCTAGTACAATAGGAAGCAATGGCTTGTAGTTCTCAATTCGGCAAAAGCATAATAAATGGCTGCAAGTCAAGCAACATGTGAGGCGATCTGGATGAGAAAGATACTTGTTGGATTGTTTGGTCAGATGATGGATTCAACTTTGATCTGCTGTGATAATCAGAGTTGCATTAAGCTCTCTAAGAATCCAGTTTTTCATGATTGATCCAAGCATATAGATACCTAGCATCACCATTTGTAGGACTATGTGCAGAGGCGGATAATGTTGTTGCAATCCATTTCGACAAAGGAACAAAATGTTGACATTTTGACAAAGGCTTTGTCAAGAGGGAAGCTCGAGTTCCACAGGTGTAGGATAAGGGTGGTTGATAATCCCTTTCTTGCTAAGAGGGAGTGTTGAAAAATGCAGTAAGAAATTTTCAATTTGATTTTGCCTTGATTAAATTGATAAAATTCGAATTTACACATCAACAGAAAACTTGGATGTAGTTAACTCGTGTGACATCGCTTGTGTCACCCAATTTACTCAGTAAATTCGAGTTGGAGGAGTTAGAGTTTAGTTAAGCATGTGTGACTGTTAATTTGTAACAATCAAGGTAAGTCATCTAAGGTTATTTTCAGTTAAATTAATTCTAATTGTTGAAGGAACTAGTGGAAGGTCAATTAAGCAGTGGGACTTCAGTCAAACTCAATGATCATCTAGTTAATTGATCAATCAACCCAAAATAGCTAGTGCATGTAGAGAATTATAGTTCCCCAAGCTTGGTGGAGATTCCAAGGAAATGGAACATCAGTTGTAGACTAGTCTTGAGTGTACAGGTGTTGCATGCAATCAGATGATCAACCTAAGGAATTGTGCAATCCATTTTGGAGAAATTCCTATATAATAGGGACCTAATTTCTTAAATAACATTGCAAGGAAATAGGAGCTCAAGCAAAGGCAGAAATTGACTAATTCAAGGTCAAAGCTTCTTAGTGAGTAGAGAGATAGGTTATTCACTTGTAGGTTGTGCTCAATTGAGAAAATCAATTGTAACACATATCTATTCATTAGATTAATTCAAGTAGACATTGGGGTTTTTTAGCAGATTGTTTTCTCAAGGAAAAATACTATTTGCATGTGTGATTTCTTATTGCATGTTTGAGATTTTTGTTCTAAATTGTGAATTAATGTCCACAGAGCAGTAGAGTAGGTTTGTGTCTTGTGATTTTGATTAAAACTTCATGAGTAGTTGCAAATCTACATCATAATTTCAAAAAACAAATCATGATAGTTTGAAGTAATTCTTGGAAAAAGACTATCTTCAAAAGAGAAACAAAAATGTTGGGTTATGACTCTAAAATTAACTACAATATATCGTTGTAGATGCACTTTGAAGGAAAGTAGGAGACAAAAAGGATTTACTATGCACTATTTGCATTCCACAATCTGATTGGGTGGAAGAAGTAAGGATAGAATGGAATCAAGATGAGAAGGGATGTAAGATCATTTAAAAACTATTGAAGGACCTCAACGCAGTAGAAAATTTCATGTGGAAGAATGATTTGTTATGGTATCAAGATCACTTATACTTATGTAAGAATTCTCAACTCAAATAGAAGATGCTTTTGGAATTATGCACTTCTCCGGTAGGAGGACATTCAGAGTTCTTGAAGACATACCATAAGATCAAGAAAGATTTATTGATTTTGGGAAGGCCTTAAAGAATATGTGAAAAAATTTGTGGCTAAATGTGTAGTATGCCAACAAAATAAGTGAGAGATAATGAAGACCCCAGGGCTCCTTCAACCCTTAACCTTACCAAGCCAACATTGGGAAGAAGTTTCAATGGATTTTATTACGGGCTTACTCAAATATAAAGGAAAGAGTGTCATTATGGTAGTGGTGGATAGAATGATAGTGTGCTTGTTTTTTCTCTCTTTCTCATCCTTTTAAAGCAAGTACAATGGCATAATCATTCATGGAAACAGTCCAAAGCTACTTGTAATATCAAAGATAATTACAAGTGATAAATATCCAATTTTCACTGGAAATTGTTAAACTAAGGAATTTTATTTTTTGGGTACTCAGTTGGCTCGTAACTCATCTCACCATCCTTAATTTGATGGGAAAATTGAGATTGTAAATACATTTTTAAAAGGATATCTATGTTGCTTTCCATGATAAATAGACACAATGGGTCAAATGGTTTCCTTTGGCAGAATGGTGGTACAACACATCCTTCCACACTTCATAAAAAATTTCACCATTTATGGCACTTTATGGATATCATCCTCTATTGATCACATCACCCTTGAAAGGGTCTATAAAGGCTCAAGTAGTAGAGGACCACATAAGGCACCAAAAATAGGTTCTCAAACTATTGAAGGACAACTTGGTTGTAACACAAAATAGGATGACACAACAAGTAAATCAACATCACAATGAAAGAGAAATTGAAGTGGGGGATTGAGTATTTGTGAGACTACACCCATATAAACAAATGCCCCCCCATTCAACAAAAGAAGGGAAATAAATTAGCACTGAGGTATTATGGCTCTTATAAAGTGTTGAAAAAGATTGGAAGTATGGCTTACAAATTGGAGTTGCCTCCATCTTCATGTATATGTCTAGCCTTCCATGTTTCTTGCTTAAAGAAGGTAATCATTGACAAGATCTTAGTCCAAATTATTTTATCATAGATTAATGAAGAAGGTAAAATCATACTAGAACCATAAAAAATCTTGGAAACAAGGATTAAGTAGCCAAGAAATCAGGCAATTATCGAGTACCTCATCAAATGGAAGAACCTACCAATGGAAGAAGCAACATGGGAAGATGAGTGGTTCATGATGAAAAATCTACATATAGTTAAGTGTTGAGGGCAACACTTGTTTGAAGGGTAGGGGCATGTTAAGCTCTATAGAAGCAAGCCCAATGTTAACCACACAACTCCTTATTAGAGCCTAGATATTGAGTGATTACATTTTTGTTGTTATATTGTCACGTAGGCTAGAACCTTTCATGGTCTCATTTCATTATAACTATACCGAGTTTTAGGATCACCAAATCTTGTCTTGTACATTGTATTCATTGTAAAATGAAGTCCCCCCCTCTAATACTATTGTAATTATTGGTTTCTTATCATTTTTAAGGTGCAAGGTTCATAACACTTGTTTTGGGCTAAGTCCCCTTTTCTATGAATTTGGGGGTAGTATATAATGAAACTTAACCTAATGACCTAATCTTAACTATGGATAAGTCTATTTCAAGGAGGAGATAGCTTCTATTGCGTGGTTGGACATAATAATTCTTATATTTTCATAGAAAATTACTATTTGTTGGGTTTTGTGGGGAAATTGTGACCTTTGGGAAATCTTGCTTGTGAAGATTTGGAATGGAAAGATTTACTATGTACTATTATGCTAATTTGATATAGTGTATGTGATAATTTTCTAATGTTCTTATTGGTGGGTAGATGAAACTAGGAAGCATTGTTGCCTATTGGAGGTGTGGTTCCTAATTCTTGGTAAGTTTGTGGGAGCATTATACCCCTATCAGAGGTGTGCACATGTGAGCTAGAGGAGGGTGTAGTCCCTTATCACATTGGGGCCATATGGGGAGGTGTTGATTTTTATAAAAAATGCTTCATACAACAATTATAAAGTCATGGCCCAATGGATATTTTGTTTTCGACTAAAACTCTCTTCTTCTTCTTTTTTATTTTTTATTTATTTATTATTATTATTATCTTTTTAAATTTTTTTTTTAATTTGGAATTGGTTTACATTGTTTATTGAGTATAAGGTCACTGAAATATGGTTTGAGAAAGATATTTCCTAGCCCTTGAGCTTCAACCCCTTGCATGAGGGGTACTAGTAGCATCCCTGACCATGCATTTGCTTGGGAGGAAAAACACCTATGTGTGTGGATTTCCCCAACAACTTGTTGCTTCAATTCAGAAAAGCCTCACTTTATACTAGGAAGGAGACTTATTTCCAATGATTTGGAAGTAAGTTAGTAATGTAATATGTTTACCTTATGTTATCATCCTTTGTTTATTACATGCTTATCATTTTATTCTCGTCCAAAGAAGAACAATAAAGTTGTTGTTGTTGTTAATTATTTCGAAGGAATGTTGTGAATCTCACTATAACATGCATAAGGTAGTTAGAATGGCTAGGGCTGTTTTTTTATTTATTTATTTAGATTGAGGGAATTGGTAATTGGTCAGGATAAAAGGCATGTTCAAATCTAAGTGGTTGTTGTTAGAAAATAGAAAGGCACAAATATTTATTATTCTTGATAATTTACTTGTGATGTTCCTTAATTCTTATTAGTTTCTTATTCTCTTTTTTTTCTCTTAGTTCATCAAGCAAATATCAAAGCAATAGCACATAGATCAAGGACACCAAATATAGGCAGACAACCAGGGAAAAACCCCACTCTAGGGGGAAACCCAGTCAATAATTCTTCCTTCAATAGTTTTCCTGAGACTCTAAACCTTGACTCACACTTCCTCCACACCAAGTTAGCCTTCTTCTTGATCCTAATTTCAACATGGAAACAAAAACAACAATATTATGCAACACTTCCTTCGACCTAGAAACTTCTACCTTGATTAAGAGACTTTGATCTTGGAGAAAAGAATTCAATCTCGACTTAGGGAGTTTGATTTTGACCCAATAAAACTTCTCAAGGAACCAACATCCATCAATAGCAAATTAGATCTATTCTTCTCTTGGCAACAACAACATGCAGTAACTGGCAGCAACAAAACAATGAGGGGCTTCGATATTCCAATCTAGGGCATGTGAGAGAGAGAGAAACACACCAAAATTTCGATTTTTCTTTTCTCCTTTAGCTTGTCCAAACTTGAAGTCATTTTGGCTCCTTCCTTGACTTCACACTTTTTCCTATGCAACATTAGATATTGAATTTCTATGTATGTGTGAGGATGTTCTAATTGAATTCGATCTCCTTGTATATATAGGCTTGAGGTGAGCTTGAATTACTTGAGTTGAGGCTGAACGACATGGTGTGGAGGTTCCATAATTCATATTTAACTCAATACTAAACCTTTTTACATGATTCAAAAGCCCAATAAGGGTCTCTTTAAATATATAATGACTCTACAAGCTTGGAATAAATCCTAGAAGTCCACTATGGGAACTATGACCTAAAAAATAATGGCCCAAGCATGAAACCCATGCTTTAAAATAAGTCATTTAATAATAATAATATAAATTCTTTTCTTTATTCCTTTGACAAGTATATTACATTTTGACTCAAGTACAATTTATGAAGACTGAACCTAGTTACAATGTTTAACATTTCCTCTTAACTAGGGAGGTATTCATAATATACAAGTCCAAGTATGATCTCAACTATGTGAACTATGAAGAAAATTTTAGGCACCTTAATTCCATGGACTAGATTCCTGACCAGGGCAATCTATCCATTGGTCTCTCAACAATTTAGGCACCGCAATGCCATGGACTAGATTCCTTACCAAGGAAATATATCCAAGTGGGATTAAAATGGACTAAATATTTCAACCTCTCTAGGTACCATCAAGCTTACTTACTAACCATCAACCCAAGGAACTAGGTGCACATCCACCCGATGCCACCCTCCCTACCAGACATCAAAAGCAAAGTGTCAACTCGATGTCTTTCTAGACAATACTTCACTCGCAAAGCCTCAACAACAAATATCTCTCGATCAAAATGATCGGTAACCATCATGCTTATCAAACCTTCGAGAGATTCATGTGTATAAACACAACCCCAATCAATAATACACTTTCAAATATACATCATCAAAAACAAAATTTCGGGGTCTCGATGTTGCTCTTCAACTTATCTCACTAGGACTACCAATCGATTCTTTGAGAGAAGATTCCTTAATAATTCACTTTCCTTCCCCACTTCACATGTAGCAACATATCCTTCATAATGTATTCTCCAATCAAAATTATGTTATGACCTCCCTCTTAACTAGTGATATTTCTTCTATCCAAGCTCCCTCTTAATCTAGGGAAATCAATTTCTTCTTTGGGCATTGGAGAATCTTTCATGGCTTCCATCCTTCTCATCATGCTTGTCATATCATCTTATCTTACGAGACTCTTCACCATTTTGAATGTGATGTACCTGCACAATTTAGACAACAAGTACAACCAAATCTATAAAAGCATGAAGTTAGTCGAAATCTTATAGTAGTGGAAGCATAATCAGCAAGAGCCTATACTTCAACTTCTAGCCCATGTTTTGTTACAAAACCTCAATCATATCGACAACTCAATCAATATGTTAGAAGACAAATTTTGTCATATGGTGATCCCTAGAAATAAGTCAAAATAAAAGAAAAGTATATAATAAATTTCAAAATTCATATGTTATACTTCCCACTAGGATTTCGCATAAACCCTAGATTTCATATAAAAACAATCACAGCTTGATCAACATGAATAAATTATACTAAGGTTTGTTGTGAACCCGAGATTTTCTATTTACAAATTCTCAACAATCATTATATAGATTTTGTACTAGAGAATTTAACTACTACTAGGGTTTAGTTGCAAAACCCTAGATTTCCCAAACCTCATCCTAGAACTTCAAAATTTGACCAGGGATTGTTTCCAAACCCTGGGACTTATGACCATTAGTAATTAGGTCAACACACATATCTAGGAAATAATTATCAATCATAAGCACATCATATGTCAGACAATATTAATACATTAGACATACACCGACCTAGACCAAGCTAGAGTTTCTACCAAATGAACAAATACCTGGGGATTCATTCCTAGGACCTTACTTTAAAGACATGACAAGAGTATTGCTTATATACCTAACCAAAACCTAGGGTTTCAGTTCATAACTTAGCAAACCCTATTATACCAAAACTTGAAAGGTTCGACATTTCAAACAACATCATTTCAACCCTTAGGGTTTCCATGATCTTACCAAAACCCCAAACATGACATCATCAATAGAATAACAATTTCTTCATTAATAACCCTAAGTAGGTTTAGGGTTTCACACATTTATTAGAATACCCTTAGGTTAGAGTTTTACAGAGAACCTTTTTAGGGTTATTCTATACAAACAATCAAATATATAAGGTGAGTAGATTAATGAGATGATGAATCACCCTAAACAAGAGTCTTTGAGATTCAAGAGAGCTAGACACAACAATTGTTAGTAATGTAGAATGGATTTTCCAAGTAGAATAACAAAGCTTTATGATCTAAGACATACCTTTGTTTCTTGACAAACCTTTTTAACTCCAATTATTTGTCTTGTGATGCCTTCTTTCATAATCGTTGAGCATTTAGCAAATCATTTCCTAGACAAGGAAACAGAGGTAGAAAGGTGATTAATATTTAATATAATCAAAACTTTAAATAAGTATATGAAACCAAAACTAAAAGGGAATGAGATACTTATATTTAGGAGTTGTTGTGGGCTCCCTCCAAAGCTTTGAGGGATACCTAAAAACTTATAAAGAAAGAAATATCTTTTAGAAAAATATGTTAAACTTACAAATAAATATAAAATATATAGATGAAGTATCTAAGGCTAAGATCAAAGGACTTAGTAGTGTAGGTACCTTATGTCAGACTCTTCGGGTTTCACTTTCTTGGGAGATGCTTCCTCAACCACATTTGCATGATCTCTTTCTCTTTTCTTATTTCTAATATTGTTAGGGCAATCACTTTTATAGTGACCCATTTTATGACAATGATAACATTCTATCTTGGACATGTCAACCTTCTTTCTAGGCCCCTTATTCTTGAAGTTTCCCTTATGTTGAACAATGTAGGCATTTGAAACTTCTTAATTGTTGGTTGCTAATGAGATCCTTAACTCTTCTTGACTCCAGGCAATCCATAGTTCTTCAAAAGTGGGAGCTTATTTCCAGCTATTGGGTCCTGAAGCAAAAGCACTCTAAGAGGGTGGCAACCCTAATAAGACAGTGATCACAATTCCTTGTCTGGTACAATTTCATCAATGGCAAGAAGATCATCTCTTGTTCTTTCTATCTTCACAAAGAAAGTGGCCACAATATCTTCCTTAGTCATCTTGGTGGTCCTTAGTTCATTCCTCAAGCTTGCTACTTTCCCAATGTTCTTGATGGTAAATATTTTTGACAAGGCTTCGTACATTTCTTGAGCATGGTCAATTTTAGCTATGTAAGGGACAAGGTTGTCCTTTATGCCTTAAACCATTAGAGTCATGGCCACCAATTCCAATTCCCTGTATTTCACCTTATTTGAATCACTCAAGTCTTCTGTAAGCTTATTTACTTTTCCTTTCACCACATCTAATACTTTGTTCTCTTCAAGAATGAGGCCAATCCTCTTCTTCCAAGATCTGTAGTTTGATTCTCCTTCAAGCTTGTTCTCTCCCTTGATTGTGTTAGACATCTTTCTTGAAGATAGTGAAACTTCTTTCCTTAAAGAGCTTCCTCTTATGATACTTTTATGAGTCCTTGATCAATTCCTTGAACTTGTATATTCCTTCTTTCTTCACCAAAGCTTTGATACCATGTTAGAAAATTAGAAATGCAGAAAGATGTTATTGTTATTGATAATTTACTTGTGATGTTCCTTAATTCTTATTAGTTTATTATTATCTTCTTTTCTCTTAGTTCATCAAGAAAATATCAAAACAATAGCACATAGATCAAGAACACTAGATATAGGCGGACAACCAGCGCAAAAACCCACTTTAGGGGAAAACCCAGTCAATAATTCTTCCTTCAATAGTTTTCCCGAGACTCTAGACCTTGACTCACATTTCCTCCACACCAAGTCAACCTTCTTCTTAATCCTACTTTCGGCCTTGCTTCAGAGACTTCGATCTTGACTTAGGGAGTTCGATTTTGATCCAATACGACTTCTCAAGGCACCAACATCCAACAATATCAAATTTGACCTATTCTTCTCTTGGCAACAACAACATGCAACAAATGGCAGCAACAAAACTATGAGGGACTTTGATCTTCCAATCTAGGGCACATAAGAGAGAGAGAGAGAGAGAGAGAGAGAGAGAGAGAGAGAGAGAGACCAATATTTATATTTATATTTTCTCCTTTAGCTTGTCCAAACTCACAATCCTTTTTGCTCCTTCCTTGACCTCACACTTTTTCCTATGCAACAGTAGATATCAAATTTCTTTGTGTGTGTGAGAGGTTGCTCCAAATGAATTCAATCTCCTTGAATATATAGGCTTGAGGTGAGCTCGAATTACTTGAGTTGAGGCTAACTTGATCACTTTAAGGCTGACTTGGTGTGGAGGTTCCATAATTCATATTTGACTCAATACTAAACCTTTTTACATGATTCAAAAGCCCAAGAAGGGTCTCTTTAAATATACAATGACTCTATAAGCTCATAATAAATCTTAGAAGTCCAAAATGGGGAATTTGACCTAAAACATAATGACCCAAGCATGAAACCCATGCTTTAATAAGTCATTTAATAAAAATATAAATTCTTTTCTTTATTCTTTTGATAAGTATATTACATTTTGACTCAAGTAAAATTTATGAAGACTGAACCTAGTTACAATCTTTAACAGTTTTTGGTATGGACGCTAACCTAGTGCCAACGACCCACATGCTAGCACTTAGCAAGTAACTTATGACTTAGTAAGGCCTAAAATGTCCAAAGACACATCTAGTGGGTAGTGGAGAGGTGGGTTAAGGGTTCCAATCCTAAGAGGCATCCACCCTTCTAGTCTTGTCACAAAAGGCCATGCATAATTATGGATTTGAAGTTTGAACCTAAATGGGGAAGAATGCGAGACCTACCTCAACATTTGAGCTATTCTCCTCAACAAGTCAACTTGGGTTATTAGACTATGATAATGGACATTTTAGGAAAGCATGTAAAATGCATACTATGAAGCATTGTTAATCAATTATATTTCTATAACTTTTGCTGCATAAAATAAGATAGGAGAGAGTTAAAAAAAAATGTACTCTCCCCACAATTAATAAAAAAAATATGTTCTTAAGAAGCATCTCACCCATATAGTTTCATCTTTTAATATAACAACTATGTACATTAATGCTTATAGGCGAAGTCTAACTACTCTAAGTTTTTATCTTTTTTCATCAATATTTGGTCATATAATTTTTGGTGAGGGAACACTTAGTCTATATAAATTTAGTAACTCAAATTTGTCGTCTTAACATATTTTTATGAGAGAAAGCTAACTAAAAAATATATCTATAAAAAACAAAACATTAAACTATTTTTTGTAAATTAATATTTTTTTATTGCCTCAAAATATCATCAAAATAGAGTACAACATCCAACCAATCATTGCTTGCTCATGGTACTTCGTAGGTGGTTTCAATCTGCTATGAGTGAAGCCACATATTTTTAACCGCCTATGCATTAAAAAGTAGTCCCAAAAATTTGTCATTTTTAGTACAAACTAAAACATAATTGTAATACAAAAAACAATCACCAAACATTCCAACCAATTAAGAGTATGAAGAAGTAATAGGTGCTGGGTCCTTGGTGTTGGATCTGGGAGGAACAAGAGGGTAGGATTCACACTGAAGGTGGCCTTCTAGATGTGTCGACCTTGCATCAAGTCTATCTAGGAAAAAACATTGATTTCTCAAAGCTCTTTTAATGTCTTATTGAGAAGAAAATACATTATATCTCTCCTCTTGTTTTTCCTTTAAAACACTGCGAAGCAAAGTCTTCATCTACCAATGCAAATATATGGAATTGAGATATTGTTCCCTTCATCCCCCAGTGTGACCAGGGTTAGGAACTTAGCTAGAGACCTCTTCCAAAATATTTGAATAAGAAATTTTTTTATGGTTTACATCAACTAGGGACTCTGGGTTACACATCTCATAATGAGTCTTGGGGGGAACAACATAATAGAAATTCCCAGCAACTTCCCGTGCTTGTTGTTGAGCATGATTCTTGCCCTAGAGGCCTCGACCACCTCCACCATGTGGCTGCATATATGTTGCCTCGACATATTGCATATAGGTGGCTCTCTCCCAAGCTTCTTACAAAGGTATGCAACGACAAGGGAATGTAAGATAGAACGGGATAAGTCAAACTCACTATTAAAAAAAATGCAAACAATCCCTAGAGCACAGACACAAACCCAAATAATACAGAAGCTGAAGAATGACACTCTCACTAGATTTATGAGAAGATGTCAAAATACATACTATAAGCCACCAACCAGGGGTGTGACACCACACCCAAGCAAAAAGATCCAAACAACTGAGGTCAATTAACACACTATCACACATATTAACCAGACAGAGAGGAGATAACATAAAAGCCCTTAACATGGCATTAGAGAAAATACCAGTTATCAAACCGAGGAGTTATTGGGGCCTCCAAACACCCTCCAACATAAGAGACCAGGACAATAAAAACCAGATAGACGACGCTGAACCACTTAATGCCACACCATTTGACAAAACAAGAGAGGAACAATAGAAATACTGTTATCTGGGCAGTCGTGAGTGCACTGGGACTGACAAACAATAGAGCTGACGAATACTGCAACCATCCGCAGGCACGAGAACCCCTCTCTTGCCAACAAATTGCATTTGCAACTCCACCACTTTGTTGAATTTCACTCCACTACTCCCCTAAATTTTGCTGCCACCTCACCAATCTTGCACTCACACAACTTGGTAACACCTCGCAACCATAGGTCGGCTTGCTCACACTCCCACTTACTAAAACTCAGATAAATTGCTCCGTTTTTGGATCAATCACAACAATAATGGAAAAATCCTCACACTTTCCTTCCTGTAGCGAGAGGCTCAAGCTTCCCCCCGCTCAAGCATTGGTACTCCTTCTCCGAATGAATGGACAACCTCACAGAGTTTAACACTCGAGCCATATTTAATTTTGCATTAGGTAATCACATACTTATACATGCATGAAACAAGCCACACCTTCCCTTTCATTAATTCCCATCTCCTCGACAAGGTGGCGAGCTTACCCAAGTCTTCCTCTCTATCCCATTATCCACCCCATTACAAAAACATAAAACATCATTTAAACTATACTATATATGTACCTTGTCTTTTTGCAACTAATATAAAATAATAAATTTAAAATTTTACAAAAACATTTAAACTATACTATATTTATACCTTTTCTATTTGCAACTAATATAAAATAATAAAATTAAGATTTTTAACTAATATGATAGGATTCATACTAAATTTTTCATCAAATAGAAGATTTTAAAACACACATAATATGCAAAACCCGAGCGTATCTCGAGCCATATTTAATTTTGCATTAGGTAATCACATACTTATACATGCATGAAACAAGCCACACCTTCCCTTTCATTAATTCCCATCTCCTCGACAAGGTGGTGAGCTTACCCAAGTCTTCCTCTCTATCCCATTATCCACCCCATTACAAATACATAAAACATCATTTAAACTATACTATATCTATACCTTGTCTTTTTGCAACTAATATAAAATAATATATTTAAAATTTTAAAGAAACATTTAAACTATACTATATTTATACCATTTCTATTTGCAACTAATATAAAATAATAAAATTAAGATTTTTAATTAATATGATAGGATTCATACTAAATTTTTCATCAAATCGAAGATTTTAAAACACACATAATAAGCAAAAACCGGGCGTATCTTAATAAAGTAGAGCAGCTTCCAGTCGATAGTTTTGCTTTGAGGTGTTTCAACGTGTGAACACAAGGCAAACCATGGGATCAGGGTTTTGACTTTGAAAAGTTGGTTCCATACATTTCACAACCAGACACATAATAATAAGACAATTGTGGCCACCACATACTACCGATTCAAAACCATGTGTCCACCTTTCCATTTTATTTTACGGCCAGACACGAGCGGCCCACGCTCCTGAAATTTATCCCTCTCTCTCATCCGGCGCTGCAAAATCCATTGACTCCATTTCCACAATCCCACCCGTCGATTTCCTAAATTTTATCTTTTATACTTACTGCTGGATGGCAGGGCTCGGTATTTTACCGGGCAGATCGTCTCACAAGCAGTTGGAGTCACTCCCAGGGGTTGCTGAAATGACAAATAGAAAGATAGATCGCAGGTGATGCTTTTTTTTCCCGAGGAAGGAACTTACCAGTACTCATTCCTTGCTTGCTAAATTACGTTCATTCTCATTTTCCAATGCTCAGCCCTTCCAATTGAATCACACAAGGGAGGAAACGGACGAAAAGCTTTGCTAAATTCCAGTGCACATAGGAGAAACGGAGTCTGCCAAGAGGGATTTCTTAGGTTTCTTTCAAAGTACAGGTGCATCTACTTAGTTTGCCCAGCTTCTCCTTTTTTTTTGTTAAGTTCAATTCCAATATCCTCTTAGTTCCCCCAACTTCTCCATTTTTTTGTTAAGTTCAATTCCTATGTGCTCTAGTTTGCCCAAGTCTAATTGTAGTAATTTCAATTTTGACTGCATGGGCAAAATGGTTTTGTTAATACCTCCATGTTTGCCATGTCTTATGCTTTTGCAAAATCTATTAAACACGACAGTTTGTTAACACAGAATTGGGGGTCAACTGAATTGTCTGCTTCTGCTAAAATATTTCCAGTAAATTATCTATTAAAAGAATCAGAAAGTTTACTTTTAGCCGATGGAGTAAAGTTGTAGGAGTTGGTTTTCCTTTTTAGTTGCTATTTCAGTGGAACTAAGTGTACTCTGCCAATGTTCCGGGTTGAGCTTGATGAACTCTTTATATGACAGTGTGCGATCGAAGATGGTTTGGTTTCACTTTCTACCATTTCATTCCCTGAATTTCACCGAGCTGTGAATAAAAATTGAGACCTATGCTTAGTTATTTCAACAATGACTTGACATCTGACTAAAGACCTGTACTGTCGGCGAGACATCTTATAAGAGTTGCCGACTAAAAAGCTACATGCAAATTTTAGGTTAATTTTGTAATCGAATGATTTAATTCATAAATTGAAGGATAGTTAGAATTGCCTGCGTCAGAGCTTTGGGCTTGATCTAGGGATGAATAATACGCCCTTGAAACTCCATTAAATTTTTGTACACGGGATTACATGCCTGACAAAGTGAATAGATGAGAGAAGGATTAATTCGATCTCTAAATTTTCTACTAACTTGAAACACAATCTGGTCTGCAAATCAATTCTTGTCATAGGATCGATGGTGAATCTGGTTTCATGGATTTGGTTCGAGTTGCAGAGTACCATGTCTCCAAACAGAGCCCGGAAATAGAATTTTCTGATGTTTAGCTATTCTTTCAAGTTGCTTGGATTGTGTTTTCGAAGACTGCGTAGCGTCATTTAAAACGCCATTCAATTTTTTTGTTTGCTTTGTTTTGAATTTATCGTGCAATAATAGCATCTGGAGAAATTCAATTGTAGAACGAATGTATTTTATTTTTATATTGAACCATCAATCAGGGCGTTGATTGCATTAAAATAGTTCTCAAATATTGTCAACACTTTCTAAAAAGAAAGGAGTCACAACAAATCCCCACCTCATGCATTACGTTCTCCTTGTCTAACATCCCCATTCAGAGGCATACAAGAAATATATTTTTAGTTTCTTTTGTTTCAGATGTTTTTTGTCATTGACATATTGAGCTTTCACAGAACTATATCATCGCACAAAACAAGGTGCTTGGGCAGATCACAGAGGGAAAGAAGTAGAGATAGAAGAGTGTTACCTAACTGCAACTGAAACCAAGCTCTGACATCCAGTTAAGAACTACTACCTAAGCAGTTATTAAATCAACATTGAAATTGTTCCTATACAAATGGCTACATATTTGGTTCTACTCGTTTTCTGATCTTTCTTTGGTGCCTTTTGAACAACAGGAAGGATAGCTATTTGGTTTTCTTGCAATTCTTTTTAATTGCACTGTTTCAGACAATTGAATTTTTGTGGAAATCCTTATCTTCAAACAATTAAGTTTTTTGATTGCAGGAAAGAACATGCACATCTAAATGGTCTATTAATTACCAACTTAAAATGTTGAATTTGATCTTGTTTTCGTAACATATGACGGTGATAGGAACCTTGATGGCAAATACATCCAAACTTGCTCTTTGTTTGCAGCACTGAACTTTACTTCATAACACACTTAAAATGTAATGTCATCACTAGTGCTCTTCGAGTAAACTCTTGGACTATCAAGCTTCTAGAACATCCATTGTCTGTCAAAGTTGTAGTTTCTGCTCCAGTGATGGTGTCTCTAATCATTAATAACCTAGGGTCCACCATTTTTTTCAAAGGCTTCTTACTTATTTAGGAGAACCCCTCTTCTGGTGCTTTTTTCCTTTCACACCTTTGCTACAACCTTCCTGAATTGTGAGAGGAAACATCAAATTTGGGAATTAGAGGTGGTATATGTAACAGCAAATATCAGGCCCTATGCTCTCTTTTCTCTATGATGATAGTGTTGCACGTAGCACTTCTCTGCATTCAGCCCATAATTCATTTGTTGTTCTTGGCATATTTTTGTTGATGTGAGTAGAATCGGAAGGTCTTCTATAGAGGGTTACGTGGGAGCAGCTCCCTCCCTCGAACCCGCTCTCGGAGCGCTCCCTTGAACCCGCTCCCGGAGCTAATGCTTAGAGGGTGATATTAATGACAAAGATCCCTATACAGAGCCAGAGGTAATGACAAAGATAACTTTGGATATTAATGCTTAGAGGGTGATATTAATGACAAAGATCCTGATTTTCCAACAAGACTAAAAAATTAGACATTTCTCGTGGCAGCAAGAGGCCCAAGTATTTAGCTATAGATAATATATTTACTTGTCTTTTCTAGTTTCTAGTAGTTTTTATAACAGTTGACTCTTTCATATTTATTATGATATTTTTTGTAAACAATATATGGCAATTTAAGTTTGAAGTTTGAAGCTGGCAATTATAACTCATTGGTAATGAATTATGAATACGATGCTTCGTGAAAGTTGAAAGCTGTTTCATTTCATTTCATTTTATAACATTTCATTTCATGTTAGTTATTCTTTGTTGTAATGGTGATCTGTAACTGATCGAATAAAGTGCTTAAACAGTTTGATTAGTTTGTCCTTTAGATTGACTGTTAACTGAAGTATGCTTTAATGAAAAATGACATAAACCAGCAGCATAAATGAATTAAAGAACAACAATAATCAGAGAGAAGAAGAGGCAAACAATTTGATGACGGAGTTCGTCCCTCCTGGACTACATCTTTGGGTCCGCTTGTAAGTGGGCGTCCGATTTTTATTAGGATTGATCTTGAAGAATCTTTACACTGAAATGGAATAGAATGACTGTGCTTGCAGGCACTTCTGAACCCTCTAAACAAAAAATACTTTTCCTCGCCTTTCCAACACCTGTCTCCGTGCTCAATTCCGACCACTGACGGCTGAGCAATGCTGCAAACAAATTCGCCTCTGTCCTTCTGAAACTGAACTCAAAATGCACAATGTCTTCCAAAAACCAAAGATGAACTTCATGAGCAAATGCCATGGCTTTATAAGCTGCATCGAACCTCCATTTTCCTCATTTAGGAATTGGTTGAGAAAAATTGGTGATGAGGGTCTCGAATTAATCTTCATTCATGGACCTTAAGGATATTATTCCAAAACCTTAGGTGCTGAATTAAATGTTAAAAACCCAAAATAAAACTTTGGATAGGAATAAACCCTTGGCGGTCAACAAACCGGGCGCATCCGAGGAGCTGTTGCGTGTGATCAGGCGGGTTTATCCGACGGTTATGGCTTATCTCGACAGTTAGGGTTCGGCGGTCACGGTTACATCCAGCGGTTCCGACGTGACCTTGTCACATGCTATCCAACGCAGTCTCTGCGTGATTTTACAGCTGGCGGTTAAGACATCTGTCACCTAACAACTCCGCTGCGGTTAACACATTGTTACATGTGTTTTCACCTCCGACACGGTCTCGAAACCACGCAGTTAGCGCTGTGGTTTATTTTAATTTGGTTTAAGATAAAGTCTAAATGTGGGTTTTTCAACTTATTTTTATGTTTATCACCATGTATCAGTTTTCACAACCTAGAGCTTAGGTCTTTTAGGGTTGTGCATGGGACTTATATCAATGTGGATGGTTTTTAATGATTAGGGTTTTTAAACTTAGGGATTTTTTACATAAGATTTAGATCCTTAGTGCTAGGATTAGACCTTAGGATTAGGTCTTAGCACTTGGTAGAATTACATCACCATTTTAACCCAAAATTCACCTTCTGATCCACATGACGACCATGACATTGAAGGACCAAAACTGACGAAACTATGTGTATGAAGACTGAACTGATCATCGAACTGCTGAAGTTGACTAGACTTTTCTGCTGAACTGTACTGATCAAGATCCTCCTGGATCAATCCTCTCCACTTAGAAGCTTTTGGACTAGAAAAGCTTGATTTTAAGCAGACATTAAGTGAGGATACAACTCCCTCACTTTTCCAATCTCCATTCATTTCGCGTTACTCGGATTCATGCCCTTGAGTCCCACTCGAAGATATTCCACATCTTCTCGTTTGGAAGTACGAACTCTTCTATCCAAGATGGTATCTTCCTGTAACTCTGTAATGTACTCAAGTGATAAGTCATCAATCGAAGGAATCTGTGTATCATCCTCGGGATCAACAATCATCAGAGGTTCATACAATTTTAGATTTTCAACATTCACAACTGAGTAAATATGCATGTAAGGCGGTAAATCTAATCGAAATACATTATTTCCAATCTTCTCAATAATTTTAAAGGGACCATACCTGCTAGACTTTAGTTTCTTACCTTCCCCTTTTAACCTGTCTTTGTTGATATACAACCACACCTGATTGCCGACCTGAAAATGATGATCGACTCGATGCTTGTCATGACGCAATTTGTATTTGGCCTGACTCTTCTCCAACTGATCCCGTACTGCCTCATGTATTTGTTGTATCCATTGAATGAACTTGACTGCCTTGCTTGAATCATCTCGTCCATCCACTTTATCTTCTTCACCAAAAACAAAGTCCATCGGTGACTTTGGTAGATACCCCAAACATGTTTCGAAAGGTGATCTTTGAGTTGAAGAATGTAGAGCACGGTTGTAAGCATGCTGCACGTAAGGTAGTGATTCATCCCACAACTTAGGATGTTTACTGCAATAACCCCGAAGAACATGTATTACGGTTCTGTTCACCACTTCAGTTTGTCCGTCGGTCTGCGGATGAAAGGCTGTGCTGTTCTTCAGCTTGGTATGCACGAGTCCCCATAAAGTAGACCAAAATTCTCCTACAAAGCGAGTATCTCGGTCAGAAATAATAGAAGTAGGTAACCCAAAGTGAATCCATACCTGTTGGAAGAACATTTGTGCTATTTGTTTTGCAGTTATTTGCTTTTTGCATGGAACAAGAATGCACATTTCGCTGAATCTATCAACCATGACATACATATAATCATGTCCTTTTCTGGACATAGGTAGTCCTCCAACAAAATCCATGGAAATGCTTTCCCATGGTCGCAAAGGAACTGGAAGTGGCATGTACAAACCAATCTTTTGATTACTTGGCTTGCTTGTTGAACACATTACACATCCTTTAATGTACTTTGATATTGTTTCATACATACGAGGCCAATAGCAATACCTTTGAATTTGTGCCATAGTTTTACTTACTCCAAAATGCCTTGCTATTCGAGAAGAATGAGCTTCCCAAATGACTTGCGCCCTTTCTGTCTGTGGAACACATAACTTACCTAGATGATATAATTAATTGTCATGAATATGATAATTGATTTCTTCTATCTGAGTACCATGAGTTAGTGATTTATATATTTCTTTGAATTCTTCATTAGTACTATACTGTTCTACATAACTTTCTTTCATGTTTCAATGAGCTATTTTGCAGTATTACTGAAACATTCAAAGATGGTCTAGACAACATATCGACTACTTTGTTAACTGTTCCTTTCTTATATTTGATTACTAAGTGAAACTGCTGAAGAAATCCCATCCATTTGTAGTGGCAAGATTGTTGCAGCTTAGTTTGTGATTGAAGGTATTGAAGTGGCTGATGATCTGTATGAATCACTGTTTCCTTACCCATAATGTAATGTTTCCATTTTTTTACACTTTCTACTAAAGCAAATAGTTCCTTATCATATGTTGGATAATTAATTACTGCCTTAGAAAAAGTTTCAGAATGAAAACAAATTGGCTTTCCATTTTGGAGTAGGACTGCTCCCATTGCATATCCACTTGCATCTGTTTCTATTTCAAATGGCTGTTGAAGATCGGTAATGCTAAGACTGGTGCTGTAACTAATTTCTGCTTACACGTATCAAATGCTTTTTGTTGTTTACTTCCCCATTGAAAAATGACTTTAGATCCTGTTAGAGCATGTAATGGTGATGCAATCAAAGAAAACTGAGCAATAAATTTTCTCCGATACTGAACTGCCCCTAGAAAACTTCTGACTTCAGTCACATTTTGTGGTCTTGGCCACTTAAGGATTACATTTATTTTAGCTGGATCTATCTTTAAATGACCACCTCCAACTATGTATCCCAGATAAACTAATGAAGTTTTCTCAAATTCACATTTTGACAGTTTAATGTATAGTTTTTCTTTGTGCAATATTTCAAAAACCTGCTTA
The DNA here is from genome assembly GCA_034641835.2 of Pinus albicaulis. Taxonomy (NCBI): domain Eukaryota; kingdom Viridiplantae; phylum Streptophyta; class Pinopsida; order Pinales; family Pinaceae; genus Pinus; species Pinus albicaulis. The sequence continues at coordinate 53,947,050 of CM076574.1, read as the reverse complement.
ACATGCTTAACATGTTCCTCCTTACTTGGACTGAAGATTAAGATATCATCTAAATAAATAATGACAAACTTGTCGATATATGGTCGAAAAACATCATTCATGACTCTCATAAAAATTGTTGGCGCATTCCATAAACCAAAAGGCCTTACTAACCACTCAAATAGTCCTTGCTTAGTTTTAAATGTTGTTTTCCATATATAATTTTCTGCTATCCTTATTTGATGATATCCACTACGTAAGTCCAACTTAGTAAAGTAAATAGCATTCTTCAGTTGATCGAGCAAATCATCAATCCTATGAAGAGGGTACCTGTTTTTGATTGTGATTTTATTTAAGGCTCTAAAATCAACACACATTCTCCATGTTCCATCTTTCTTAGGAACTAGAATGATAGGTGAACCACATGGAGATGTACTTGGTCGAATTAAACCTTTTTCTACCAATTCCTGGATTTGCCTTTTAATTTCTTCATTCTCTATTATTGACATTCGATACATACCAACATTAGGAAGAAGGGCATCAGACATTAACTGAATCTCATGTTGTATTTCTCTTTTTGGAGGAAGATGTTTAGGTTCTTTGAATAGATTCTGAATTGGTTCTACCACTTTAACCAAACCGTCTTTAAACTGAACATCACAACCTGTAAATGCATCTTGCAAATCTTTATGTTGTTCCTTAACAACCATGAGAATGTATCTTTTATTTGAACTAATTAAGCGCTTCATCTGATTAGCATTGATTAAGTCCAAGTGATTTTTAGTTTTATGTGCCCTTACGATATATTCAATTCCATCTTTTTTAAGATGATACTTATGTTCCTTCCTATAGAATACTGCATCACGGTCATAGAGATAAGGGCTTCCCAAGACAATTCCACAAATGTCTAACGGTATCACATCTAGATCCACTTCATCGACATAGTTAGCTATGATTGCAAATTTTAACCGACACTGTTTGGTAACATGAATCTGAGTTTGATCTTTTAACCAACCTAAAGGATATGGTTTTGGATGATTATGTGTTTTCAAACCCAATTGTTTAACCAATGACTCAGAAATCAAATTTGCCTGTGATCCCGTATCGAACAGTGTATCTATCTTAGTATGCTTTGAAGTTACCCTTATATGAAATAACTCGATTCTTTTTCCTTCATTCAACTGTGTGATATTTGAAGAGGCAGAAGTACTAGCTTCAGAGATTTTACTTGTTGTAACCATAGCAGTGATTTTTCCTTCATCACCTGAATCGGATCCCAAGTCTTGCGGAATTGCTGTCGAAGCCTTCTTATCACCCTTCTTCTTTTGGAACTTTTTTGGCTTAAGTTCCGGATGGAGTTTCCAACACTTAGCTTCAGTATGACTGATCCTTTGGCAATGTGTACAGGTAGGTCTTTCATCTTCCTTCTTAGCGGTGGCAGTCTTCTTCCCCTTTGATTTGCCCTTCTTCTTGCTGTCTTTGGTTTCCCTTTGCTTAGATGTCTTTGGTGTAAACTTGAATGGTCCACCACCTGATTCGACATGAATAGTTTGGACACAAACTTCATCAAAATCATTAGGATTGAACATTGATAATGTATGCTGCAAATATGAATGCAAATTGCCAATATACTTCAACAAAGTTTCTTTTGTGTCCAAAGAAATACCGAGTGCTAATGCTTTCTTTTTGAATTCCTGTGTGAACTCTTGAACACTCTGTCCCTTACCTTGTCGCAAGCGCTGCCAATCAATTACAGCTTGCTGTGTGTGACCCAACGGATAGAATTGTTTCTTTAGAACTTTAATAAACTTAGTCCATGAGGTGATAACTTTTCCTTTACGCTTTAAATCTATCTGTGTCTTACTTTCCCACCAGATCAAAGCAGTACCCCCCATTCTAAGAGTAGCTAATTGGATCTTTGTCTTATCATCAGTAATATCTTGAATACGACAATAGACTTCTAACTGTTTTACCCAATTATCTAGTTTCTCAGGGTTTATTTCACCATCATACACAGGTAATTTGAACTTAACATCAAGTTTCAATAATGGACTCTTAGGTTTCTTTTCTTTTTCTGATTCAAAACTAGAAATAGAAGAAGAAGAAGAAGAAGATGATGGAGATGACGGAGGAGAAGGAGATTTATCTGCCTTGCCTTTACCCTTGTCCTTCTTTTATGCCTTTGACGATGAGGTTGCATCCCTCGTTTTCTTGTCTTCATATAATTCTACCAAAATTTGCTGCATGTTTAGAAACAGCTGCTGGATTTGATTCTCATCCATGGGTTTCTTTTCAATAGCTTCAGGAGTCTCAACGGTCTCAGTCCCTGTCATTGTTGATTGATGATCGACTTTCCACCTTTCGATCTCTGGATCGAATTCCTCAAGCTTGCCTTTTCCACGTTGCAATCCCAACCTGGTTAACATCCACTGACAAACAAACTACAAGCACAACCTGTTCTGATACCAAAATGATCCGTAACTGATCAAATAAAGTGCTTAAACAATTTGATTAGTTTGTCCTTTAGATTGGCTGTTAGCTGAAGTATGCTTTAATGAAAAATGACATAAACCAGTAGCGTAAATGAATTAAAGAACAACAATAATCAGAGAGAAGAAGAGGCAAACAATTTGATGACGAAGTTCGTCCCTCTTGGACTACATCTCCGGATCCGCTTTTAAGTGGGCGTCCGATTTTTATTAGGATTGATCTTGAAGAATCTTTACATTGAAATGGAACAGAATGACTGTGTTCGCAGGCACTTCTGAACCCTGTAAATAGAAAGTAATCTTCCTCACCTTTCCAACGCCTGTCTCCGTGCTCAATTCCGACCACCGACCGCTGAGCAATGCTGCAAAAAAATTCGTCTCTGTCCTTCTGAAACTGAACTCAAAATGCACAATGTCTTCCAAAAACCAAAGATGAACTTCATGAGCAAATGCCATGGCTTTATAAGCTGCATCGAACCTCCATTTTCCTCATTTAGGAATTGGTTGAGAAAAATTGGTGATGAGGGTCTCGAATTAATCTTCATTCATGGACCTTAGGGATATTATTCCAAAACCTTAGGTGCTGAATTAAATGTTAAAAACCCAAAATAAAACTTTGGATAGGAATAAACCCTTGGCGGTCAACAAACCAGGCGCATCTGAGGAGTTGTTGCGTGTGATCAGGTGGGTTTATCCGACGGTTATGGCTTATCTCGACAGTTAGGGTCCGACGGTCATGGTTACATTCGGCAGTTCCGGCGTGACCTTGTCACATGCTATCCGACGCGGTCTCTGCGTGATTTTACAGCTGGCGGTTAAGACATTTGTCACCTAACAACTCCGCCGCGGTTAACACATTGTTACATGTGTTTCCACTTTCGACATGGTCTTGAAACCACACGGTTAGCGCTGTGGTTTATTTTAATTTGGTTTAATATAAAGTCCGAATGTGGGTTTTTCAACTTATTTTTATGTTTATCACCATGTATAAGTTTTCACAACCTAGCGCTTAGGTCTTTTAGGGTTGTGCATGGGACTTATATCAATGTGGATAGGGTTTTAATGATTAGGGTTTTTAAACTTAGGGATTTTTTACATAAGATTTAGATCCTTAGTGCTAGGATTAGACCTTAGGATTAAGTCTTAGCACTTAGTAGAATTACATCACCATTTTAACCCAAAATTCACCTTCTGATCCACATGACGACCATGACATTGAAGGACCAAAACTGACGAAACTGTGTGTATGAAGACTGAGCTAATCATCGAACTGCTGAAGTTGACTAGTCTTTTGTGCTGAACTGTACTGATCAAGATCCTCCTGGATCAAATGGTTACACTTAGCTTACAAGTACAACTTTGGTGATCAATGATGATAAATGTTATATTTTGAATTTTGAAAGCTTGAAACTTTAAGATTGATGAATCACGAGACTCGATATGTTGTATGTTACTAACTTGTGGACGTTGTTGATGAAGATTATAACTTCTAGATGATTGATGTCATATGGTTCAATCTATGTTTTTATGCTTTTTTATATCTAATTCGTCATTCTACATATATGCATCAAAATAATAAAAAAAAATATATTATATAAACATTCGCCCCCGAGCCGGGAGCTTCTGAAAATGTCGCTCCTGCTCCCGCTCTCAAGTAACCTTGCTTCTACAATTGCTTGATGTCTTAGCACGTGGAAGACATTATTTGCCTCTTCTAGTGACTTATGTCTTCTTTCCTAGGTTTAACTTATGAAAAGTACAATAATTAAAGTCAATTAAGTATTGTGGACTGTTGGGTTATTTTCTGAGGATAAATAATTTAATTGTTTAAGTGACTTAGAAATAATCTCAGCCATTGATCTTCAAGATGTTTCTAGAAGGAAGATTTAAGATGTTTTTAGAGGGGAGAATGGGGTTAGGGATTTGGACTCAATGAAGATTATAAATGGAGGCTAGCGATGGAGGTGAAGACACAACGAAGAGCGCAAGTGTGTGAGCGAGTCATCGTGAGAGAGAGCGGTTTTCTCTGCAGTGCGAGTGGCTTAGTGACCAGTGTGTAGAGAAGGAAGAAGCGCAAGTGGGTTTGAGCGAATCCAGGAGGTTGAGTTGTTCGAAGGAGATCTTGTTTATCTGAAGGAGGCCGAGATTTTGGGTGTTGGGGTTTTTCGAGTGTGTATTAGTGACAGGGACGCAGAGGTCAAGTTGCTGGAGGACACAAATTTGATTGCTGGAGGTCGATTTCTTCATAGCAATTTCATTTGGAGGCAAATTTCCTTGAGAACGATTTATTTGGGCCGAATTCATTCTGAGGGAGCCGAGTTGCAGGTTCCAAATTGTATTTTTCCTTGTATCTCTGTGGGTCAAAAAACCTGGATTTTCCATATAATGAAATGATGGAGAATTGTTTGTGAGTTAATTAATATTGCAATGTGTGATTGATCTCTCTAGCTTATTTTTGCTGCATATTTTTAATTCTAGAAGTTAAAGATACCATTGATTTTATTTTTTTGGTGATACAACTATTATTTGGGTAAATAAATAATAAATTGGGGATAAATTAAATTGTTGTGAGAAAATAAATTTGGTTGGTATTAGAAATTTAACATGGTATTAGAGCTATCTAGAAGACTCTGAAAGAGAGATCTGAGATCACGAGGATTTGTAATAGAGATTTTTCCTTTTTGCAGCAACAAAATTATTTCTAAACATTTTGTAGTTGGGTTTTGTGTCCGTGGTTGATTTGCAATGATGGCATGTTATGAAACCAACTCTAAAAATAGAAGTAAAGAGAGATCAACGCCTTAGAAATAATCCACTTCATGGGGACAACCTCCTTTACATTACATAAATGAACAATTATTGGATGATACAAATGACAAAACCTCCTTTCTATACATAGGAGTCCATGGGGTCACAATATAATCCTAGCCGACCTAACAATAATAATGTAAGGGCACAACAATAACAATAGTGGCTTTTATGGGGCACAATAGTAACAATATGGGGGCTACAGGGGTACAATAGTAACAATAAGGGGGCTACACTAACAACAATAAGGGACTACACTAGTAATATAGGGACCTAACATGCCCCTTTCCTTCAAAAAAGTGTTGTCCTTAACGCTTGAGTAGCTCTGGATGCTTCTGTATAAAATTTTCACCCTCCCATGTGAAATCTTCAGCGGGTAAGTTCTTCCACTTGATGAGATACTCTGAAACTGATTGGTTTCGTAGTTGTTGAGTTCTTGTTTCCGTGGTTGCTTCAGGTTCCAATATGATTTTTCCTTCCTCATCAAGTTCTGGCAATATTGTTTGAACTGGAAGTTTGTCACCTATAATCTTTTTTAAGCATGAAACATGGAAAACTGGGTTCACTCGAGAAGAAGCAGGAAGCTCCAATTTGTATGCCATAGTACCAATCTTTTGCAACACCTTGTAAGGACCATAGTACTTTGGCGATAATCTATTATCCTTCTTAGCTTGCTTGAGGGACATTTGTTTGTATAAGTTGCAATAGTCACATGCCAAATCTCACTACATCAAAACTGTCTCATTGTGATGTTGAATTTTCATTCTTCATTCAATTTTGTGCCAAATTTGGAGTTGTCTTCTGAGTTGGAGAACTTGTTGTTGATATTCGATGCGATCTGTGGCAGACACTTAAATTTTCTCTGGAATGATGTGATGGACGGGGAATGATATCCATAAAGTGCCATAAATGGGGTCATTTTTGTTGTAGTATGGAAGGAAGTTTTATACCACCATTTAGCCAGAAGTAACCACTTGACCCATTGTGTTTGTTTATCATATAAAAAACAACAAAGATATCCTTCCAAATGTTTGTTCACTATCACAGTTTGACCATCAGATTGAGAATGATAAGATGAGCTATGAGCTAATTGAGTACCCAAACAAGAAAATAACTCTGTCCAAAAATTTCCAGTAAAAATGGGATCTATGTCGCTCACAATAACCCTTGGGTTTCCATGTAGCTTTTGAATTGTGTCCATAAATGTAGTAGCAATTGTACTTGCTTTAAATGAATGAGATAATGCACAAAAGTGCATACTTGGTAAGTCTATAAACTACCACCATGATGACACTCTTTCCTTCGGACTTAGGTAAACCTGTGATAAAATCCATTGAAATCTCCTCCCAACGTTGACTTGGAATGGATAAAGGTTGTAGAAGTCCTGGGGTCTTAATTGTTTCCACTTTATTCTGCTGGCAAAACAAACATTCCGCCACAAACTTTTGAATATCAGATTTAAGGCCATCCCAAAAAAATTCTTTCTTCACCCTGTGGTAAGTTTTTAAAAATCCTGAGTGTCCTCCTAAAGGAGAAGTGTGCAATTCCAGAAGAATCTTTTGTTTTAGTTGGGAATTCTTACAAAGATATAAGCGATCTTTGTACCATAAGGAATCATTTTTCTAACTAAATGTATCAGATGTACTAGGATCTTGCTGCAACTTTTGAATGAGTGTCCACACTTCTTCGTCATTCTTCCATTCATCCCTTGCTTCAGTTATCCAATCTGGTTGGACAAGAAATGGCACAAAGCAATGCTTCCACCTCTTCATTCTTTCTTTAGAGTGCATCTGCAACAACATTTAGCTTCCCTTTTTTGTAAATGATTTCAAAGTCATAACTTAACATCTTTGTGACCCATTTTTGTTGCTCTTCTGAAGATAATCTTTGTTCCAAAAATTATTTAAGACTATCATGATCAATTTTTACTTTGAAGTGTCTTTCCATTGGATAAGGTTGCCATTTCTTTAGTGCATGTAGTATTGCCAACATTTCCTTCTCATAAATAGCTTTCTGTAAACACTTTCCTTTGATTGGATGACTTTCAAAAGCAATGGGTCTTCCTTCTTGCATTAAAACAACACCAATTCCATTTCCTGAGGCATCACATTCCACAATAAAGGTTTTTGTGAAGTCTGGCATAGCTAAGACTGGTTCTAGGCACATTTCCTCTCTAAGATGTTCAAAGGCCTTAGTTGCTTCAGGAGTCCATGAAAATGCATCTTTCTTCAATAATGTTGTTAGAGGTGCTGCTATTCTCCCATAATTCTTAACAAACTTTCGATAATACCACATTAGCTTTAGAAAAAAATCCTACTTGCTTTACTTTATAGTTGTAGGACTCCATTCAGCCAATGGCTTTAATTTTGTTAGGGTCTGTAACACATAGAGATACAATATGACCTAGATATTCCACCTCTTGTACTCCAAAGTAAAATTTGGATGTTTTTGCATATAATTGTTTCTCCTCCAATAGTTTGAGCACCTTGTCAACATGTTGAACATGATCCTTCGAAGACCTGCTGTAGATTAGTATATCATCAAAAAATACTAACGCAAATTTTGTAATATTCCCAATTAGCCTTGCTAATTGGAATATTGCATTTTTGCTTTATTTTGCCGCTTTAGATAGAAATAATAAATAAAGTGAGAAATAAGAGGGGTCACCTCACTTTAGTCACCTCACTTTATAATAAAGTGTTCTTTTTCCTAGTAGATTGACGTTGTAACTTAGAGAGGGGGCCTTGGGGGTCCATGTGGATATGATGGGGGAGGCATCAGGCTAACCCAAGGTAAACTGCGCAGATCCAGGGAGAGTTAAGTTTTGGAGGGAGTTTGATGTTATAAAAGGAGAGGCTCTCACCTCATTTGATCATTCATGATTTGATATTCTTATTGATAGCTGGACTTTCTCTGCTTCAGCACGCCGGTTGTTTAGTCGGTCTGCAGCACTGTTTAGTGCACGAGTGTCTCCGGTCGGAGATCTCACCCTTAGCCTCGGGGGGACTTCGAGTGCCTGCCCTGGTAAGGTTATTTCTGGTTTCACCCTTAGCTTCGGGGACGGTGCCCGCCTAGTAGGTTTGTTGGTACACTTTCGGTTCCGGTAGCGAGCGGCCAGCCGGTTTCGAAGCAAATGCGAGGAGGAGAAAAGAAATACCTCTAGTGGTACACGCCGGTTCATTGAGAGAGAGACATTGTCTCCCTGGAAAAGAAGGACGCGTTTTATACGGGGACGAGGCTGTCCCGGGAAGGACGCGATCCCCGGATACGCGAGGAGAACGGCTTGTTCGGGGAGAGAAAAAGAACGACATCTGCTTTGAAAACAAGGACGCGTGTCTATTTACGAAGAAGAGAAGGGTTGCAGATCTGAAGGCCCATTGTTAGATCCAACCTTGAAAAGGGTAGATCTGAGCAGATACTTGCAGATCTAGTCTTGTATGTTGCAGATCTGGAGGTTTAGCCCTAGATCCAGCTTGGGGAGTTGCAGATCTAAGAAGATATTGGCAGATCTAGTCCAGATCTGAAGGGATAACATCAGATCCAGCCCTAGAGGCTGTAGATCTGAAGAAAGGGCTATGTTAATCGGATCCGGTATAGATGCGAAGGTTTGTGTGAATGCGATGGCGGGGAGGGGCCTTGGTCCGAAGAGGAGGAAGGACGCAGATCTGGTTTGGAGGCTTCAGATCCAGTAGATCTGAGCATTCAGGAGCAGATCCACTTGGTGATCTGATGAGCAGGCTTGGGTGAGGTAGGCTCAACGGCGTTTTCTAGCCTTCAGGAGCTGATCTATCTGTCTGGAGGTTTGGGTGACTGGTGCTCCATCTGTTTCTGCGCTGTCACTAGCAGAGACAGCGTTTTTCATTGGAGAGGGTTTGCAGTGGGAGATCAGTTATTTATCAGTCTTCAGCCCTAGTACCAGCGCAGTTCATCTGCAGCATTCAGAGCAGCTAGGACGCTGTCCTTGTTGCAGCCATTATCTGTTGAGAGGGTCTCCACTTGCCTAGGGCAAGGATAGGTGCACTTACTCTGATTTATTGTATTCCTCTCTATGTACTTTCTGATTAATAAAATGGCTCAGTTTCTGGTATTCCATGTGCTATGATTCAGTGATCTGGTTCAGCGTTATATTTTCTATATCTGTATTGGTGTATTTCTGTTTATTACTGGTTATTTCCCTTTGGGGATATTACAGTGGTATCAAAGCATATTTCTGGCTCAGCCTGTGGTGCTAGCAGTCTATGACATCCAGGGGTAACCCCTGTTTCTTTGGGGGGAGTGATTCTGATTCAGAGACAGAACGGCGGAATCCAATGGAGGCCATGTTTGCAAAGTTTACTGAGAAGATGGATGCATTCATGCAGGATGTGAAGAAGATTGCAGAGGGGACGCAGAAGGAACCCCCTAGGGTTTTCCAGGTGGGGGAAGGATCGGGCGTATCTAGCTACATAGCGGATGCTATTCCCATTGTGACGGCACAGAGGGTCGATTCCGCACCCACACGACCTACCATGCCTACCTTTCCGGTAGAGGAAGAAGAGCAGACAACACCACGAGATGGGAATCTAGATCAGCATGCGGCTCTATTTGCAGATTGGCGGAGCATGGGACAGGAGTTCATGGATGCTTTTCCTTTTAATCAATATATCCAGTTCCGATGTGGCGGCAAGTCTCATGATCGAAATAAGGGACGGGGCTCCCACCGTGATAGTAACCGTGCAGCCAGCAAATTTCACCTGCCGATGTTTGATGGTTCACCGAAGACTACAGCCAAGTCTTGGGTGGAGAAGCTAGACCTATATTTTCAGCTTAACCAGATGCCAGAGAGGGAGGCCATCAAGATGGCTGCATTACATCTAGAGGGAGAAGCCCAGAACTGGTGGTTTCATGGGTTGACCACACTAGGGCATTCCGCAGTGACTACATATGCTGAGTTCACCAGGAGAGTGGTGGAACGTTTTGACCAGAAAGACCCAGATCAGCCTTTCCTCGAGCTGACCAAGCTCAGACAGACAGGTAGTGCAGAGGCATACATCTCAGACTTTTTGAGGGTTTCAGTGATGGTACCAGACATATCAGCAGCTCGGTTGATCACGATGTTTGTAGAGGGGCTGTCAGAACCACTTCGTGGTCTAGTCCGGTCGAACAAACCGGCTACACTTCAGGATACTATCAGTAGGGCCCGTGACCTACAAGATGTCTTTCCTAGGACTCGGCCACCTTATCCCCAGAGACAGGCTTTCCAGCCTAAGGGTAAGGACACGAGGGTTCCGCCCCCCAAGGCGAATCCCGGACGAGGACAGTATGATGATGAGGCTAGGAGAGAGCTGAGACGGAAGCGATTATGCTTCACTTGCCAGGAGCCGTGGGCACCAGGACACAAGTGCACAGCAGGGAAGGCACATTTCATAGAGGTCTTCTCCGAGGGCAGTGGAGAAGAGGATGAGTTGGATGATGAGGAGGCAGGAGAATGTTATGCAGCGCAGAGTACCTTACCACCTCCACCACCCGATGCAGGAGAGGCATCATTCGCACCTACTGGGGGAGCTCTAGCAGCATTACGAGGAGTCCCCAAGTCTCTGACATTGCGCGTACGAGGGACAGTGCGGGGGCAGCGTGTTTCAGTTCTAGTCGATAGTGGGGCCACCCACAACTTCATCGATGCCCAGATGGTCGCACGGAGAGGCATACCCACGGAGAGCTTTGATGGGTTTTCAGTTTTGGTTCCAGGAGATCAGACCATGGCTTGTGCTCGATATGTACCAGAGTTATCAGTAACGATGGGCACCTATACATTGACCGATCACTTCTTTGTGGTGGACATTCCGGACACCAATGTGATATTGGGAGTGCAGTGGCTTATCACTCTGGGGAAGGTCACAACAGAGTGGAAGGCCTTGGAAATGGAGTGGGATGATCCCAAGACGGGGAGGCATGAGAAGATCCGAGGACAGAACACATATCCGCCCCAGACAGTATCGGCACACAGCATGGATGCGACATTCCGCAGGGGAGATATAGAGTGGGCAGTCGAGTTGCGGGCTTCAGAGATAGTAGATGCGGGAAGGGCGGTGCACCCTGATCTACAGACTCTTCTCGACAGGTATGCAGTAGTTTTTGGAGACATTCCACCAGGACAGCCACCAGATCGGGGGTTTGAGCACACGATCGAGTTGGAGCAGGGGATACAGGCAGTGATCACCACCCCATATAGGCATCCCAAGGCCTATCGGGATGAGATAGAGCGGGCCATTCAGGAGTTGTTGGCCCTTGGGCACATTCGACCCAGCACCAGTCCTTTCGCTTCTTCAGTAGTGCTGGTGAAGAAGAAGGACGGCACATTACGCATGTGCATTGATTACAGGGCTCTAAACAAGAAGACCCTGAAAAACAGATACCCCATTCCCAGGATCGATGAGTTGATGGACGAGTTGAGAGGAGCACGATTCTTCTCAAAGATTGATTTGAGGTCCGGGTACCATCAGATACGCATGAGGGAACAGGACATTCCCAAGACTGCTTTCAGGTGTCATTATGGGCACTTTGAGTTTCTGGTTATGCCATTTGGACTGACCAATGCACCTGCCACTTTTCAGTCTTGCATGAACCATATCTTCAGGGATCATATGAGGAAGTTCGTGCTAGTTTTCTTTGATGATATTCTCATATACAGCAGGACCTGGGAGGAGCACCTCCAGCACATTGAGACAGTCTTGCGCATTCTGGAGGAGCAGCAGTTCTTTGCCAAACTCTCCAAGTGTGAGTTTGGATTGACAGAGATGTTGTATTTTGGGACACATCATAGGAGTGGACGGGGTGAGAGTCCATGACGAGAAGATCCGGGCTATCAGGGACTGGCCAGAGCCGCGGAATGTGACAGAGCTTAGAGGGTTCATTGGTATCTGTACTTACTACAGGAAGTTCGTCAAGGGCTTCTCACAGCTTGCTGCACCCCTCACAGAGCTGACGAGGAAGGGGGCATTCGGTTGGACGGATACCGCCCAGCGAGCTTTTGATAAGCTCAAGGAGGTGATGAGTAGTTGTCCGGTGCTGGCATTGCCCGATTTCACTCAGCCCTTTGTCCTAGAGTGCGATGCATCAGGGGAAGGGATTGGAGCAGTTTTGATGCAGGAGGGTCATCCGATTGCATTCGAGAGCCGGAAGCTCCTTCCACATGAGAGACTTTATCCCATCTATGATAAGGAGATGTTGGCCATCATGCATGCATTGGCCAAATTCCGGCAGTACTTGGTAGGCGGCAGATTCAGAGTCAGGACAGATCATAACAGCTTGAAGTACTTTCTGGAGCAGAAACAGTTGCAGGAGAGGCAGCAGAAGTGGATCAGCAAGATCCAGGCTTACGATTTTGACATAGAGTATGTCAAAGGAAAAAACAACGTGGTAGCAGATGCTCTTTCCCGTAGACCGGCCACGTTATCCCTCATGAGCTTGGACGCTGATTGGAAGGCTCGACTACTGGTTGAGTATTCCAAGGATAGATTTGCATGTGAGGTGCTGGATGGACAGGTAGCAGATAGCAGATACAGGGTGGCCGATGAGGTCATCTATTACAGGGATAGGATCTTCTTGACTGAGGGATCTCAGCTCAAGGAGAAGATACTCCATGCCTCTCATGATTCACCATTGGCGGGCCATCGGGGGTTCACCAAGATGTACAGGGCCATCCGGGAGAGATTTGCCTGGAAGGGCCTCAAGGAGGACGTACTCCAGCATGTTCGGGAGTGTGAGGTTTGCCAGCGGAACAAAGGGGAGATGAACCATCCCGCAGGGTTGTTGCAGCCGCGTCCCATTCCAGAGGGGAAGTGGGAGAGTGTTTCGATGGACTTCATCACGGGTTTGCCCACAGTGCAGGGCAAGGACTGCATCTTCGTGGTAGTTGATCGGCTAACGAAGTATGCTCACTTTTTCGCCATTTCGGCACATTATACAGCAGCGCAGGTGGCAGAGCTGTTTTTCCGGGAGATTTTCAGATTACATGGTCTGCCCAAGACCATCGTTAGTGACAGAGACAGCCGTTTTATGGGTGGTTTTTGGCAGGAGCTCTTTCGACTGGTAGGGACTGAGTTGACACCGAGCACTAGCTATCATCCCCAGACAGACGGGCAGACAGAGATAGTCAACAAGTGGCTGGAGGGCTACTTGCGTAACTACGTCGGTGGGCAGCAGAGAGCATGGTTGAAATGGCTACATCTGGGCGAGTACTGCTACAACACAACCCACCACATGACCATTGGCATGACACCTTTCTATGCGTTGTATGGATACCATTCCTTATCTTTTGTGGATGTGATGTTTGGTGTTAGCAGGGCTCCCCGAGCCAAATTATGGATCCAAGAGAGCCAAGACATCCTCCGGGCTCTCAAGGACAACATAGCCACCGCACAAAATCAGCAGAAATTATATGCAGACAGGGGCCGAGTGGAGAGACACTTTGAGGTAGGGGATTTGGTCTACCTACGGTTACAGCCATACCGCCAGTCGTCACTCAAACAGAAGGGGGCAGAGAAGCTTAAGCCTCGCTTTTATGGACCATACAGGGTGATTCGTAGGATCGGACAGGTTGCATATGAGTTGGAGCTGCCCCAAGGCAGCCGGATTCATAACATTTTCCATGTATCATGCATGAAGAAGGCACTGGGCCAGCATGTGACAGTCACCGGGGAGCTACCTCCAACAGATGATGAGGGGCACCTGGTATTACAGCCAGAGGCCATTATTGACACCAGGGAGAGACAGCTGCGGAGCAGGAAGATCAGAGAGTTCTTGGTGAGATGGAAGAATCTGCCAGATGAGGATGCCACTTGGGAAGATGAGAAGATCTTACGGCATCCCTCACTTCAGTTGCTTGAGGACAAGCAACGTTTTGTCGGGGGAGACTGTAATATTCCCAATTAGCCTTGCTAATTGGAATATTGCATTTTTGCTTTATTTTGCCGCTTTAGATAGAAATAATAAATAAAGTGAGAAATAAGAGGGGTCACCTCACTTTAGTCACCTCACTTTATAATAAAGTGTTCTTTTTTCTAGTAGATTGACGTTGTAACTTAGAGAGGGGGCCTTGGGGGTCCACGTGGATATGATGAGGGGAGGCATCAGGCTAACCCAAGGTAAACTGCGCAGATCCAGGGTGAGTTAAGTTTTGGAGGGAGTTTGATGTTATAAAAGGAGAGGCTCTCACCTCATTTGATCATTCATGATTTGATATTCTTATTGATAGCTAGACTTTGTCTGCTTCAGCACGCCGGTTGTTTAGTCGGTCTGCAGCACTGTTTAGTGCACGAGTGTCTCCGGTCGGAGATCTCACCCTTAGCCTCGGGGACTTCGAGTGCCTGCCCTGGTAAGGTTATTTCTGGTTTCACCCTTAGCTTCGGGGGACTTCGAGTGCCCGCCCTAGTAAGGTTTGTTACGAGTACACTTTTCGAGTTCCGGTAAACGGAAAGCGACAGCAGTTTTACGAAGCAAATCGAGGAGGAGAAAACCCTCTAGTGGGCACGATATTCATTGAGAAGGGGTATTTGTCTCACACAGGAAAAGGGGTATTTTATGCGGGAGGGTGAGGGTATCCCGGGAAGGGCCTTGATCCGGATACGGCAAGGGAGAACGGCATTCGGGAGGAGAAGAACGACATCTGCTTTGAAAACGGGGCTTGTCTATTTCTGAAGGGAAGGGTTGCAGATCTGAAGGCCCATTGTTAGATCCAATCTTGGAAAGGGTAGATCTGAGCAGATACTTGCAGATCTAGTCTTGTATGTTGCAGATCTGGAGGTTTAGCCCTAGATCCAGCTTGGGAAGTTGCAGATCTGAGGAAATATTGGCAGATCTAGTCCAGATCTGAAGGGTTAACATCAGATCCAGCCCTAGAGGCTGTAGATCTGAAGAGATATTGTCAGATCTAGCATAGATCTGGAGGTTTGGTGGCAGATCTGATAGGGGAGGACGCAGATCAGGAAGGGAAGGACGCAGATCTGGTTTGGAGGCTTCAGATCTGTCAGATCTGAGTGTTCAGGAGCAGATCCACTTAGTAGGACGCTGATCTGATGAGCAGACTTGGGAGAGGCAGGCTCAACAGCGTTTTCTAGCCTTCAGAGGCTGATCTATTTGTCTGGAGGATTTGGTGACTGGTGCTCTATCTGTTTCTGCGCTGTCACTAGCGAGTCGACGTTTTCATTGGAGAAGGTTTGCGGTTGGAGATACGACCATTTCATCGGTTTTATTGATACCGGCGCGGTTCATCTTCGGCATTCGGAAGCAGCTAGGGCCATTGTCCTTGTTCAAACCATTAGCATTGAGAGGGTCTCCACTTGCCTAGGGCAAGGATAGGTGCACTTACTCGATTTATTGTACTCCTCTCTATGTACTTTCTGATTAATAAAATGGCTCAGTTTCTGGTATTCCATGTGCTCTGATATTTCTGTTTATTACTGGTTATTTCCCTTTGGGGATATTACAAATTTTCTAAGGAAGGGTTTGAAAATGGAATTCATCAACCCTTGAAATGTAGAAGGTGCATTGGTAAGGCCAAAAGGCATGACCAAAAATTCATAATTACCCTCATGAGTTCGAAATGCTGTTTTCAGAATACCTTTAATTATCATTCTAATTTGATGATATCCTGAACGAAGATCCAACTTGGTAAAATAAATTGCTCCATGTAATTCATCCAATAATTCATTAATCACAGGAATGGGAAATTTATCTTTAATAGTGAGCTTATTGAGCTCCCTATAATTTAGACACATGCGCCATGATCCATCCTTCTTGTGCACCAATACTACTGGAGCAAAGAAAGAATTTCGACTAGGTTGAATTATACTAGCCTCTAACATTTCTGCAATCATACATTCAATTTCACTCTTTTGGACATAAGGATATCTGTGTTAATCAAAGTTGTCATTGATGTCAATATTCTTGAGATGCCTGGTTCCAAATGATGATGTCACAACTCTTGTCTTGGTTGAATAGGATACCATCAATGAAGATGTCAAGTCACGAAGAAGTCAAACCACTAATGAACGAAGCCCTAAGAAGTACTTGATCTAATGTTGCATGCACTTGATGATCTAGATGCTAACCTTTGATGACATATGGAGAGCTACACGTGATGATGTCATACCCTTGAATGATCACATGGTTGGAAGATTAAATGATGACATGGAAGATCTCATTTGATGGTTGGAAGACTATCTTACTATCTTGGAACTCTCCCACTGTACTACACTAGTACGTGATGACATTATGACATATCAAGATAACATGGATGAATCATATCATGATGACATTATGACCCTATGACAATGAAGAAGCCAAATAATGGAGAAGCCAAACAAAGAGAAGCCATACTGTCCTAATTAGTTTCTACACTAAACAATTCAAAGGCAGCCACAAAGAAAAATCCTTTTCACCACATTAGAGGCAACCTTTGAACATGGGACCTAGACCATCTGAAAGAGGACTTTTTCCTCTTTCCAACGAGCCTCTACTTGCCCCGAAACTCCCAACGGTTGATGAGATATGGAATTTTTAAGTTAAGAAAAATTAACATTATCAGTGAGCCGACCTATCCTTGTCCTTCATGTCGACCTATTTGCAGAGACGCGACCCTTCATTTTCATCGCTGTCACACTATAAATATACAGTTCGGTCCTCATTTTTTAAGGATAAATTTGGTTAAGAAATAGAGAGATATACCACAGTTCACACCTTGTGAACTAGGGACACTGAGGAAGTTTTTTTAAGATTTGTTTGGGTAAATATTTGAGTTGATACTTTCACATTTGCATCTATGATCAAAATTAGACTTGTATACCCCTATCACAACAACTCATATTGTTTTGATGGCTCATTGCAATACTTAAGGACCTCATTTTTGTGATGTGTCACGGTGATATGTACCTACAGTGATCAAACAACTCGGACCAAGCTTATTTATGTGAGACAGACCTTCCATTTTTTTGGTTCGGATATCATCAAATAAAAGTAGTTTCGACTGACTACTTGTTAAGGGTAAACAAGACTTAAAATCTTACTGGAGAATTCATGGACTTGTATATGGAGACTTTTTGTTGGAGCAATTTGTAGAATTTTGGACACAGGAGCTTGAAGCATTAGAGGAATCTGAAAGAGCATTTCATACACCTTGGATTAATTACTTGTGATGCTCGGATACATGAAATAATTCTACGTACGGATCCTGTGATTGATTAATTTGCTGCCAGTAGCTCGGAACTAGTGCACGATTAATATTCTCGGGTCGGTGATTTATTCTAAGCAGACAATTAGAGTGGCGCAATATCACCATGGTGACATGGTTTGGAGAGCAAGGTTACTTGGAAGCGGGAGCGGGAGCGGGAGCGAAGCGCGGAGCGCCATTTTTAAAAGTTTCCGGGTCCGGAGCGTTTTCGGGAGCGTTTATATATATATATATATATATATATATATATATATTTTAATATTTTTAATATTTTTTATATTTTGATGCATATATGTCAACAAAAACATGTAGAATGATGAATTAGAGATAAAAAACATAAAAACATAGATTGAATCATATAACATCAATCATCTAGAAGTTATAATCTTCATCAACCATGCCCACGAGTTAGAAGCATACAACATATTGACTCTTGAGTCTCGCAAATCATCAATCTGAAGGTTTCAAGCTTTCAAAATTCAATATATAACATTTAT
>CM076574.1:53775213-53928969 GCA_034641835.2 Pinus albicaulis | reverse complement strand
AGGCCTGCAATGTACGGCAACAATGGTGTGGCCGGGGTCGTTCCTGTGGCGGTTCCACTAGTAGTCGGGCCGGCATTAGGGCCAGGAGAACCGCTAGCATTAGGCCCTGGACCAGACATGGTGGTAGGGGGAGAACCAGGAGGAGAAGGGGAACCCGATGAATCAGGAGAGGAGTCGGAGTGCGACCGACGGAGATTTGATATGGACGCCCAAGTGAGCAGTCGATCAACCTGGAACCGAGGGTGAAGGCCGGGCAGTTCTCGGGACCCGCCGCCTTGGGGGCGCAATGACGCACGGTGAACAGCGTGAAACCTATTGGCGTTGTGCGTACGAATCAAGGAAGGTCGGCGGCGATAAGGCAAAGGACAATTGACGAGAGTCTTGCCGGTGCGTGTAAACTGTGCGCTTCTTCACTTAGGGTCAGTGTGTGGCGTGCGTTAATTTTAATTTTTAAACCCTTTTCGTTGTTGAGAGCAAGAAAAAGTGTGCTGCGTAGCTGAAAATAAACCTACAGAGAACAGAATATAATGCTGAAATAACAGAAAAATAACAGCTACGTGTGCATCTATCTAACCCAAGAAGGTGGGTCTCTCACAACTATGCTGAAAAGAAAGGGAAAAACTATGTAAAACACACATAAAGGGAGCTCAACAGATCTAGGGTCGAAAGGGACAGGGATCTGGAGGATAAAGCTGCAGGCAAGAGGGGCAGATCACAGCCAAGAGACAGAGGCAAGGTGGCTGGAAAAGGGAAGGAAATCAGCAAAAAACCGGAGGTGCCCCGCTTACGATGGGAGACCGGAGGGTGCGAAGGAACCAGTCCATGTAAACCCGATCTTCAAAGGGAGGGGCTCGACATAAGCTCCGTCTTCGTCGCCATTCCTGAACATGGGCAGAAAGGCGTGTGGAAGAGGATTGCTTAAATGAAGTCAAGAGCCCCGTACCAGTGTCATATCGGAGAGGGAGCTGGAAGTACGACAAGAAGGCTTGGGCAAGAGTCTCGAACGTGGTATGGGAGGAAGTGGCCCGTTCGACATACCATTTAGAAGCTTCGCCGGTAAGCGTGCGTTGGAACAAACGAAGACGGATGGAGTCATCGGTAATGGAGTTGGAGGAACACCACATGTGGAAAGACCGGACGTGATTGGTTGGGTCTTCGCCATTAAGGCCCTCGAACTTAGGGATATCGTAGGGTAACTTGGTAGGCATAGTGGGCCAGGTAGTATTATGGTGAATGGGGTCGTTAATCAACTGATGGAAATCGGGGAGGCTGAGGCCTGCAATGTACGGCAGCACAGGGGTGGCCGGAGTAGTGGTTGTGACGGTTCCGCTAGAAGTAGGGCCGGCATTGGGGTCGGGAGAACCGCTAGCGTTAGGCCCTGGTCCAGACATGGTGAAGGTAAAAGGGGGAGAACCGGAAGGAGAAGGGGGACCCGATGAATCAGGAGAGGAGTCGGAGTGCGGACTCGAAGGTGGACTGGCTCGACGACGGCGGTGCGGAGCAGGTCGATCAGCCGGAAACTGAGGGTGAAGGCCAAGAAGTCTCCGGGAACGGCGCCTTGGGGGCGCAATGATGACAGGAAGAAGGAAACCGACAAGGGAAGAAAGGGACAGAATCAAGGAAGGTCAAGGGCAGATAAGGTGCAGTGACAATTGATTTTAGAGTCCTTGCCAGGCGGTGTAAACCAGGCGCTTCTTCACTTAGGGTCAGTGTGTGGCGTGCGTTAATTTTAATTTTTAAACCCTTTCCGTTGTTGAGAGCAAGAAAAAGTGTGCTGCGTAGCTGAAAATAAACCTACAGAGAACAGAATAGAATGTTGAAATAACAAAAAAATAACAGCTACGTATGCATCTATCTAACCCAAGAAGGTGGGTCTCTCACAAATATGCTGAAAAGAAAGGGAAAACTATGTAAAACACACACAAAGGAAGCTCAACAGATCTAGGGTCAAAAGGGACAGAGATCTGGAGGATAAAGCTGCAGACAAGGGGTGCAGATCACAGCCAAGAGACAGAGGCAAGGTGGCTGGAAAAGGGAAATCAGCAAAAAACCGGGGGGGCAAGGCGGAGGCCTTCAGAGGAGGTCCAAACAAAACGACAAGAGGTGATTTGAGAGGAAAAGAGGCTGATTTCAATGGATCTGAAAGTGAGGTAACAGATCTGGAAAAGAGGGGGCTGAAGCTCTGAAACCGACGGCTGAAACAGCTAAAACTCTTCCACAAAAAGTGGAGGGTACTAAAGCCCTAAGGGGTTGGGTTCCCACTTAGATGAGTAAAAACAGATCAGATCTTGGTCAAGGCGGGCTGAGACAGAGGCTGGAAGACCCTGGCAGAAGCTGCAGCAGAACCCAGAAAAATTGCAGAAAAAATGCTGGAAAGGCAAAGTTGGGTGCCGACTCCGATTCGAAAGTGTGGTCGTAAAAACAAAATAAAAGTGCGACTCCGGAGGTCCAGGCCGCAGTGTTTAGGGCCAAAAGTAGCGCTCCCCTGCTCCGTTGTCTCGCGGCAGATGTGTTGTCGCCCTGGGCCATGGTGCCGCCACTGCCGCAATAGGGCCGAACACACTAAGTTAGAAATTTTAAGTTTTTAGGGTTTTATGAGAAAAATGACATAAAAAGAGGAAAACTACAAAATTAAAAGAAGCCCTAGGGCCCAAGTGAAGCCGGATATGCAGAATATAAAAACGACAGCGGTCGTAATTTTAAAACCCGTGTGGAGTCGCCATTTGTTAGTATGAATTCTTTGTCGAAGCGTACGAAAAAGAACCACTTTAGCTACGCATAACTAATAGCCCTAACAACAATAATGGCTGCAAAACATCTTCAGATCTGCAATTAGTAGTTAAAGTGCGGCAACAAACAGATCTATAAATGGAAAGATATTAAGCAGTAAAGTAAAGAGTTTGCTCCATGCATCCAACAGACAAGACAAGAACACGATTTTTGAATGAATTTTATATTACAGGGCACCTGGGAGGAAACAAGAAGGTGTATCCAGATCTCCTCAATGGGATGGGTTCTTTGTAGTCCTCAGCACTTCAGATCTAAGCTTTCTCTCTCTTGTAGATGTAGAAAACCCAATGTAGAAGATAGAGCTCAATGGGAGCAAGATGGTAGAAATGAGACCAAGTGTATAGATCCAGAGTGATCTAATAGGCAACAAAAGGTGAAGAATGATGGGGAGAACCCTCCTATTTATAACAAAATATTGGGTCATTCTAGATCCTGGTGCATGATTAAAATAATGTTAATCAAATCTAGATCCACCTCTATGGAATATTTTATTATTATTTGTTGGAGGGAAAGGGTGTTTGACTTGGGTCAAATCCCTTGATTAGTGGAGAATAAATAAATAAATGATTTATTTATCTTTTTAAGGAAGTGGTTGGGATATAATCAAATAAATAATGATTTATTTCATTAATGGTGGTTGATTTGGTCATATTTAACAAGGAATATTATTTAAATAATTATTCCTAGAAAATAATAAGATAACTATGGGTTTATCTCATTAATTTCTTTGTTTTTGGGTTAAACATGACTCGGAATAATAATTAAATTATGGTTTAATTAATTATTCCTTTTGGGGTTTCCTAATTAACATAGTGAAAGCAGTTTTACTTGGGGTAAAACTGGTCTTACATGGTGTACTTGGGTCCATCTAATGATGAAAGGTTAGATGACCAAAAAATGGTGTAACATACGTTACAGACCATCTATTCTAGATAATATAAAGCATTGGCAGGTATTTGAGGATGATGAACAGATGAAGAGACTCATGGAGACAGTGGGAGAATTCTCCAATATGGAGATTGATGATAATGAGGAGGAAGAAGTTAGAAATATTGTAGAAAAACAAATGGGAAGAAAGAATAGCAGGTAACAGAGTGCTGTAGCTAAAAGGAAATGTTATACCCAGAGGTCTGGTGCCTCTAGAAAGATTATTTAACAAAGATGACGTTCCATTGCAGCCAAACAAGGTGACAGAAGAAGATCAAGTGGGAGATCTGAATCTGGGTACTTGTGCTGATCCCAAAATTGTCAAATTATCTAAAAGAGTCCCAGAAGAATACAAAGAAAAATATTTGAAGTTGTTTCAATCTTACAAAGATGTATTTGCTTGGTCCAATCAGGACCTAAAAACTTTTGATGTTAATATAATGCAGCATAAAATTCCTTTGAGGGAAGATGCAAAGCCTTATAAGCAGAAACTTAGACAGATAAATCCTCTGCTGCTTCCCTCTATTGAAAAAGAAGTCAAGAAGCTACTGAAAGCCAAAATAATTGTGCCATTGAGATACTTAGAATGGGTAGCAAACCTTGTTCCTGTTCGAAAGAAAAACGGAGAAATAAGGCTCTGTGTGGATTTTAGGAATTTAAATAGAGCATCATTGAAAGATAATTATCCACTGCCTAAGATGGACCACATCCTACAGAAAGTGGTGGGAGCATCCAGAATGTCAATGATGGATGGATTTTCTGGTTATAATCAGGTAGTTGTATTTCCAGAAGACCAGAATAAAACTGCATTTACTACACCATGGGGAACATTTATGTATGCTAGGATGCCATTTGGATTAATTAATGCAGGAGCTACTTTTCAGAGGGCAATGGACATAGCCTTTTTTGGAGAGCAAGACAAGTTTTTGGTGGTATATCTTGATGATATCACAGTGTTTTCAAAGAATGATGATGAGCATATTGAACATTTAAGAAGAACTTTTGAAAAATGCAGAAGGTACGGACTTTCTCTCAATCCTCAAAATCTTTGTTTGCATTAGATGAGGGAAAACTCTTAGGGCACATTGTAACTAAAGATGGTGTGAGAATAGAACCTAAGAGAGTTGAAGTAATAAATAGTATTCCTCTACGAAGGAATAAGAAGGAAGTACAGGTGTTTTTAGGCCGAATCAATTTTTTAAGAAGGTTTATTCCTAACTATGCTGAGATAGTTAGGCATATAACTGATATGTTGAAAAAGGAGAATGAAGTAAAATGGTCCCAGGAGTCTAGAGATGCATTCACAAGGATAAAACAGGCATTTGCTGAAGCTCCTGTGCTAGCTGGACCAGATTACAACAAGCCATTTATGATCTTTTCATTTGCTTCACCTCATACAATTGCTGGAGTATTATTGTAGAGAAATGAAGAGGGATATGAACAGCCTATAGCTTTCTTCAGTCAAGTGCTTTATGATGCTGAATTGAAATATAATATATTGGAGAAGCAGGCATATGCCCTGGTAAATTCCCTTAAAGCTTTTAGAGTATATGTTTTGCAATCTCACATTACTGCATATGTTCCCACAACAGCTGTCAAAGACATTCTTGTCCAGGGAGATAGCGAAGGTAGAAGAGGAAGATGGATTGCAAAAATACAGGAGTACGATCTAGACATAAAGCCTACCAAGTTAATTAAAGGACAGGGAATTGCTAAGATGTTATCTGAATCAAATCATCAAGCCTTGGGCATTAATCTATCCATGTTAGCAAATGAAGAATCTGAGAAAGGAGAAGAACAGCAAGGACTAGAGATGGCCACTCAAAAGATACATATGAAATATCTAACTCGTCCTTGGTATAAAGAAATAGTTGAATATCTTTTAACACTCAGCTGTCCTCCGAGTTGTGATAAGATAAAATACAGAGCTGTAAGGATGAAATCCTAGAAATATGTAATTGCCAATGGACAACTATATTGGAGAGACCCTTAAGGTATATTACTGTTATGCCTCACAGAAAATGAAGTGGAGAATATATTGACAGAATTCCATGAGGGAATATGTGGAGGGCATTACAGCTGGAGGGCTACAACTCATAAAATCCTGAAGGCTGGTTTCTACTGGCCAAAATTGTATACAGACACTTTTGCTTGGGTCAGAGCATGTGACAAGTGCCAAATATTTGTAGAAAGACAGAAATTAGCAGCTTTTCCCTTGATTCCTATTCATGTAAATGAACCATTTCAGAAATGGGGATTAGATTTTATAGGAGAAATACATCCCCCATCAAGTGGTCAATATAAATGGATACTAACAACCACAGATTATCTTACGAAATGGGTGGAAGCCATACCTACAAGAAATGCTACAGATGCTGTGATAATGAAGTTTATGGAGGAAAATATCATATCTAGGTTTGGCTGTCCTGCTAGAATTGTAACTGATAATGCACAAGATTTTAAATCTGCCAGGTTTGTGAATTTTTGCCAAAGGTATAATATCATATTGACTCACTCCACAACATACTATCCACAGGGAAATGGTTTAGCAGAATCTTCTAATAAAACCCTGGTGAGGGCCCTGAAGAAAACAATAAGTGAAAATCAGAAGAACTGGGACTCTCAATTAAAGTTTGCTCTATGGGCGAATAGAATAACCAGCAAAAGAGCAACAGGGAAATATCCCTATGAGATGGTATATGGGAGAGCAGCTGTGTTTCCTGTGCAATTGGCTTTGCCAGTGGCACGCTTCATGCAGGAAAATCAGGAAGAACCAGATGACATGGTCAGAAGGATTAATCAACTGGTAGAATTAGAAGAAACACGGAACCAAGTAAATCAGAGATTGATAGGATATCAGGAGAAAATGAAGAATGTATTTGATCAACATGCAAAGGACAGAAAGTTTCAAGTTGGAGACTTGGTTCTCAGATGGGATGTTCACAGAGCAGAGAAGGGAAAACATGCTAAGTTTGATCCGCTGTGGTTTGGTCCATTTAAAATCGTGAATCAAGGGAGAAACAATACTTTTTCGTTAGAAAACCTACAGGGTGATCTGCTGGACGCCCTGGTGAATGGCCAATTCCTCAATCCATACTTTCGATTCTGACCCAGGTTGCGAATGCCTGATTGTATTATATTGTATATAAGTTGTTAAAGTTTTTATTTTCATAAAGAGAGAGTGTTGGAAATTACCTGAGGCAGAAGCGCAGTGGAATTGAAAAACATAATGAAATATGCAGTGGTCTTCGTGTTCTCAACATGCCCGAGGACGAACATGCCGTCCCCAGATGGAGCCGATGTTGTATATATCTACCCCTGCCTATGAATTTTGGTTCGCTGCCTCATTCAAATCCATTGCAAAGCTCCACCGTGGCCTAAAACCTCATGCTCCTGTTTGATATTACCGTTTCCGCTCGAAAATCTACTCCACAAAGGTTAAAAACCCAAAATTTAAATTTATCGGGCCCAGTCCTAAGACCTAAGCCCCCTGTGCTTTGGCTACCATATGACTTGAGCGTGAAACCACAGGCCAGAAGGAAAGGGAGCTCATTGTTTTATGTTTCGGGTGCAATGGTGGTCGTCCAATCAGGTTCAATCAACGGAGCGGCGATCGTTCTATGTGGAGGGCCCCACGCGCAGAAAACCGGTGGTAAATCCCGCACCACTTTCACCGAACCGGTGGTTTCAAACCAAATGCCAGCGATTCCATTTAAAATGCGCCACACGTCTTTTGTACGACATTTTAAAACCACCTTCCTGCGCGTTAAAGTTTGTACAATCGCCGGGCAGCAGAATCCATTTGAGCCGTTGGATCTATTGGCCTCGATCCGACGATAGATATTCTCTGAAGCCGCTCGCCCGATAAATCATGTTCGGTGTGCCCTGTGGCCCACCATTGTGCCGCTCTCGTCGCTTCCCAACCGTTGATCTATGTTTAGAATCTGACCGCCCAGGAATCAGTCTCCCTGTCCGTTGACTCCACTGCCACATCACCTTCCCACTACCACTGGAGTATCCACAAGATCCCTACCAATAATCGTAATATTCCTCCCCCACATATATATATATATATATATATATATAGATATGTATGTTCATATGTGTTTTTATTTGCATTCGTCGTTCTTCAGTCACCACCTCCAAACTGTGTTACGTAGAAAATCCGCATTTCGTCTATTTGTCAAAGCCCTCATTGTGTTTCCTCCGCCACCCTTCGTGTTCTTGTTATCTGTTCGTGTCCACGATGTTATTCTCATCTCCGCCCCCACGCTCCTTGCCTCCGAGTCTATTTTCTCTAATGTTTTGTGGGTTTTTCAGGTTTAAAGATGATAAAGAGGCCTCATAATTTATCGCCCCCATTACAGAGGTCAAGAGCATACCAAAGGACGTATTTTGCTGGCGAAATTTAAGAGGGGAGCCGAGGGCAGGTGTGTGAAATGACCATCATTAAAACAAAGATATGAACCTACAGAACCCTCCAGAGAAAATCAAGGGACGCTTCGCCCTGCATTAAATATCCAGGGTTTAAATTCAAAGTTAAAGGTCGAGAGTACAGTACAAAATCACAAGATATATCAGGGTTTTATGGCAGCAGATTTTCCCTCTTTCAGTAAGAGGCAGAACGATGTATATTTTATTATTTGTGTCTTGTTTATAAGGAGATTTTCATCTCTCGGCATTTATTTCTAGAGACAGATGGTAAAGTACAGTCATTTATAGTTAGTCATTCATAGGGTGGGCGCGAATGTTTTTCGCCATTTTATTCAAATTGAGTCATTAAATGTGCTCCATCTACCTCCTTCTCGAGAATTCTCTATCTTTTCTATAAAGGCCCGAAAAGAAGACATTGTAAAGGTTCCAGATTTCTATCAGCAAACTGTGCAGTGAAAAGGCTTTTGTATACATTTTGTAATATTTTCTGTATGAAGGTTCAGAGCCCGTAGGGTCTCAGTGAGGAGGAGTTATAACTGTAATGAGGATTCTGGTCTTTGGTATCTCACAGTATGTAATTTCTCTTATGTGTTAATACAATATCTCATTTCATGCTATTTATCTTCCTGTATCATGTTCTAGAATGCGAGTGGCTCACTAGTTTGCAGTAAGGATTCATCCTTGTTGGTGCCCTTTCTGGAATTAGTCAAGCGCTTTAAATAGGCCTAGTCATGATATACTGTTCCATGTTCATCTCTTCCATATTTTCTGCTATATTAGTTGCATGAGGAGGGTGCTTTTAAAATGCCATTGACATATAAGGATTCATAAATTAGTATGCCCTTATGTGGTTTTGTTGTGTATCTGGGTATTAGTCTCATGTTAACTAATATCTTCTTTATGTTTCCTCACTGCACTCATTTCCTGATATTTGATTTCTGTGATATATTATTTGAACTGGCCCTCTTTATAGTAAGTTGTCTCTTAACTGTCTGATGCCTTTGTATTGGAGTTTTACATGATGTCCCTACACTATTCTTATCTTTGTATCAGCTTTTGAGAGAGATTGGTCCCATTCAAAAATAATTTCCTTGTTTAAACAAGAGATAGTAAGTGAGCTCTTGGACTGACAATCCAAACTATATGAAGAGCTCCTTGCTATATTATGATGTCCTAGGCACTGGTCTATGGCAACTCTAGGCTGTCTCTAGGGGGTGACGAAATTGTCCACAACACTGGCAATGTGGCTTGAGACTCCCACATCTGCCGCATTTGGGGTAAGAGGGGAAAATCATGGGTGTAGTGACCATAAACATCGCAACACGAACAAGGCTTATTTGTGCGAAGCGGCCTGTCCGGCTTGGGCTGAGTGCCCTGTTGCTGGTTAGCAGTGTTAGGGTCAACACATTGAGGATTGGGTCCACGAGTACCAGGGGCAGATTGATTTGGATTGCCTCTCCGCCTTCTTTGAGAAGGGGGATTAGTCGCGCCCTGCTGTGCAAATACTTGCCCGGGAGGGGGCTGTAGGTGCTGTTGCTGGGGTTGAGGAGGCAAGGGAGATGGAAGCGCATATGATGGAGGAGCTGGCGCACCAGGCTGCGGATAAGGGTAATGGTTAGGTTGGGAAACATTGAGGTAAGCAGGAGGTTGGGCAAAAGGATGAGGCGTGGCGTATCCTGGATACATGCTACCTGGAGGGGGGAAAGTGCTAGAGGTGATGGCCCCTCCCTGAGGAAAACCATAGCCCATAGGAGGTTGAGCATACGGATGGGAAAGAGCTCCAACGATACCGTCGGCGGAATGAGATTCCCCTGGGGCGTTAGCGCCTCCGGGCCTGGGGAGGTCAGGAAGGACGGTATAAACATAACCAGACTGAGCATAGATCAGGTCGTATTTCAAGGCTATTTGGAGGGCGTCTTCTTCGGTTTGAGGGAAATGGGAGGCGACATCTTTGCCAATGGGAGCTAAGAGAGAGCGAAGGAAACAGTCCATATAGATCCGATCTTCGAAGGGGGGAGCTCGACATAAGCTTCGTCTTCGTCGCCATTCCTGGACATGAGCGGAAAGGTGGGTCGAAGAGGTTTGCTTGAAAGAGGTCAAAAGCTCCGTACCAGTATCGTATCGGAGAGGGAGCTAGAAGTAAGATAAAAAGGCTTGGGCAATGGTAGCAAAGGTGGTATGGGAAGAGGTGGCCTAGTCAACATACCATTTAGAAGCTTCGCCGGTAAGCGTGCGTTGGAACAATCGAAGACGGATGGAGTCATCGATAATGGAATTGGAGGAACACCACATGTGGAAAGATCAGACATGATTGGTTGGATCTTCTCTAGCAAGGCATTCGAATTTAGGGATGTCAGAGGGGAGCTTGGTTGGCATAGCAGGCCAACCAACATCGTGGCGGATAGGGTCATTGATCAACTGATTGAAATCAGGGAGGTTGAGGCCTGCGATGTACGGCAGCAAGGGTGTGGCCGAGATAGTTCTTGTGGCGGTTTCGCTAGTAGTAGTTCCGGCATTAGGGCCGGGAGCACCGCTAGCGTTAGGCCCTGGACCAGACATAGTGAAGGTAACAGGGGGAGAACCAGAAGGAAAAGGAGAACCCAAAGAATCAGAAGAGGAGTCGGAGTGCGGACTCGGAGGAGGACTGGCTCGACGATGGCGGGACGGAGCAGTTCGATCGACCGGAAACTGAGGGTGAAGGCCAAGAAGTCTCCGGGAAGTGCGCCTTGGGGGCGCAATGATGACAACACAAACACGACACAAGGGGAAGAAGAACGACCACAAGGGCAAGGAGGTGCAGAATCAAGTGATTACAATGTCGAAACAAGGGCAGATAGGTGCAGTGTCAATTGATTTTAAAGTATTTGCCTAGCGGTGTAAACCAGGCTCTTCTTCGCTTAGGGTGAGTGTGTGGCGTGTGTTAATTTTAATTTTTAAACCCTTTTCGTTTTGAGAGCAAGAGAAAAAGTGTGCTGCGTAACTGAAAATAAATCTGCAGAGAACAATATATAATGCTGAAATAATAGAAAAATAACAGCTACTAGTGCATCGATTCAACCCAAGAAGGTGGGTCACTCAAAACTAATCTGAAAGAGGGCAAAATCCTAGTAAAAAAACACTTAAAAAGAGGCCAATAGATCTAGGGTCAAAAGGGACAAGGATCTAAAGGATAAAGCTGCTGAAAAGAGGTGCAGATCACAGCCAAGAGGCAGAGGCAAGGTGGCTGGAAAAAAGGAGGAAATCAGCAAAAATCAAAAGGGGCAAGGAGGAGGCCCTAAAATTAGATCCAAAAAAATCTTCAGGAGGGGATTTGAGAGGGAGAAGAGATGATTAAAAGGGATCTGAAATAGAGGTATCAGATCTGGAAAAAGGGAAGGCTGAAACTCTGAAAAATCATACACCTGAAGCAGCTAAAACTCTTCCACCAAAAGTGGAGGGTACTGAAGCCCTAGGGGGCTAGGTTCCTACTTAGATGAGCAAAACAGATCAGGAACAGGTCGAAACGGGCTGAGACAGAGGCTTGAAAACCCTGACAGAAGCTTCAAAAAAACCCAGAAAAATTGCAGAAAAACAGCTAAAAAATTGGCAGGTCACAGGTTTTGACCTGTTTTCAGTGCAGGTCGCATAAAAGAGGCTGAAAAGTGTGACCTGGAGGTCCAGGTCGCAGTTTTTGGGCCAAAAAGTGTGACCTCCAGTTCCGGTTGTCTCGGCGGCAGATTTGCAGAAAAGTTGCCATCTCAGTTGCGGCTGATGTCTGTCACCTGCGCAATAGGGCCAGAAACATGCGGAAGTTAGAAATTTTAATGTTTTAGGGTTTTATAGGTGAAAAACCACATGAAAATAGGAAAAGAAAAAAGCTGAAAAGAAACCCTAGGGTCTGAAGTAGCTGGATATGCAGGAATATGAAAAACAACAGCGGTCGTAATTGAAAACCCGTGTGGAGTCGCCAATTGTTAGTATGAATCCTTTGTCGAAGCGTACGAAAAAATACCACTTTAGCTATGCATAACTAATAGCCCTAACATCAAATGTGGCTGCCAATATCTTCAGATCTGCAGTTAGTTGATCAATACAAGAGCTGCAAAAAACCAGATCTATACATAGAAAGACATTAAGCAGTAAAAAGAAGGGTTTGCTCCATATATCCAATAGATAAGACAAGAACAATTTTTGAAAGATTTTTTGTATTAAGGGCACCTGGGAGGAAAACAAAAAGATGTTTCCAATTCTCCTCAATGGGATGGGTTCTTGGAAGTCCTCAGCACTTCAGATCTAGCATTTCTCTCTCCTGTTGGTGTAGAAAACCCAGACAAAGATAGAACTCAAAGGGAGCTCACACAGCAAATAATGGAAAATATGACAATGATAATGGATCAAAGTCAGACCAAGAGTTTAGATCCAGAGTGATCTAATAGGCAACAAAAGGTGAAGAATGGTAGGAAAAACCCTCCTATTTATAACAAAATATTGGGTCATTCTAGATCTTGGTGTATGATTAAAATAATGTTAACCAAATCTAGATCCACCTTTTATGGAATATTTTATTATATTTGTTGGAGGGAAAAAGTATTTGACTTGGGTCAAATCCCTTTATTTGTCAAAAAATAAATAAATAAATGATTTATTTATCTTTTTAAGGAAGCGGTTAGAAGATAATCAAATAAATAATGATTTATTTAATTATTTGTGGGTGATTTGGTCATATTTAACAAGGAATATTATCTAAATAAGATTTAAATAATTATTCCTAGAAAATAATAAAATAAATAAAGGTTTATCTAATTAATTTCTTTGTTTTTGGGTTAAACATGACTGGGAATAATAATTAAATTATGGTTTAATTAATTATTCCATGAGGAAAATTAAACAAAATAGGTTTGTTTAATATTTCCTTTTGGGGTTTTCTGTTTAGACCATAAACAACCTAATAAATTTGGTTTATTAAGTTATTTAACATAGTGAAGGCAATTTTACTTAGGGTAAAATTGGTCTTACATGGTGTACTTGGGTCCATCTAATGATAATAGGTTAGATGACCAAAAAATGGTGTAACAGCTGTATCTCTGTTTTGTAATTGAAGTCACATAAGCTGAGATGAGAAATTTGAAGTTGTAAAGACCCACTGGACTTGAAGATTGTAACTGGTTTGAACATCAAATAAAAATACCTGATTTATGGGATCCTGGTCTATGTCAATGGTGATGTGTTTCTCACTGTAAATTGTTATTTTCTTTTTGTTTCCATTCTATCCACTTTTCTCTGATAAAGAACAAAAAACATAGATTAGGATTTACTTTTGAAGTACCCTAAATCTCACTGATAAATCTTTATCCTTTATGTTTTCTTCTAAATGTGTTTTGAAGTTAATTTAATAGAGTATAACCAGTGAAGTGTTGGTAAGCCCATGTTTCCTGAGTAAAACTTGAGATATTGTCTTTGAATGTTCTTGAAAAGTATGTTAATTAAAGATTGAGCTAGAGAAGTCTATGGTTAGCCCTGTCCTCTAGTTTCTTCTCCAACAGTTGCTTTGAAAAGTTCCCTTAAGAGTATGTTGAAAGCAGGCTAGTTTAAAAGTACTTACTTGATATTAGAATACTTTTTATGTTTATCATGAATGTTTTCCTTTGAGAATATGCTGAAAGCAGGTTAAGTTAAAAGTCTTTACTTGATCTTAAGCTGTTCTCTGTTTTTAAATGTTTTCTCTTGAAAGTATGTCAAAAGCAGGCTAGTTTAAAAGTACTTACCTGATCTTAGACACTTCTTTGCTTCTTCATGTGTTTTACTTCTTTCACTTCATTTCTTACTGTTTCATTCCATAAAATCAACTTAAAGAGATCCTTTGACATGGATGACTTGCCCCATCGACCACTCTTGAAACTTGCTATGCAATTAAATCCTATTATGACTCCATAGCCCAATGGATTGATGTCGTTCCTTGCTTGTCTTATCAACTGAAAAATTCCTTCATTTACTTACACCTTCACCATTCATACAGACTTCCTTCATCTTCATGTTATCCTACCCAACCAAACAAAAAAATATAGCCTTGTTCTTCATAACTAGCCTAAAAACATACTTGAAGCCTTAAAGATCATATCTTTGAACACATACATAGAGAGATCCCTCTCTGAATCTAGGATGGCTAGGTCCTCAGATTCCAAAGTGGTTTGATGTAGGCTCTATAGCGTTTGTACTTGCCAATCTTGCAAACTACGAAGACCTAACATACTGGTGACCATACTGGGGATTTCTGAGTAAAATACTTAAAACAAAACACTCAATATTCAGTGCAATATGAATTGCTTTCTTCAAGCACTACCAAGCATGTTGGTAATCATGATAGGACTTCTCTGAATCAGTGGCAATCTAAGTAACCCTTAGGATTCTAACAGACCCTTATCAAACCTCGAGGAAATCAACTAGCTAAGCCACAGAATAAACTTTGTTTGTCTCATCATCGTAGCTAAGTGCTGAAACAAATTTAGGACACTCTCATAACCCACAAGCCTATAAAAAACTCAGAAAACCCAAACAAAGTTTCAGATTGGTATTCAAAACTTTTAGTGGTGGTGGACCATAAAACATTTTACCTTCTAAAAGCTAAAAATTTCCACCTGGTGACTCCACAATCCTGAATAGACCTAAATACTCCACTGGGAAACCCTTTTCTATCATAACATCATACAAACTCATCTTAGGAAACTTTGATGATTAAGTTTTCTTGTTAAAAGATCAGTTAGCCTACTAAAGATTGTCATACATGGTCGAAATTTTCTTATCATTTGGGTCTGAAAACACAACATAGTGGCTTCTAGAAGAATTTATACTAGAGCCTATCCTGACCCAAATCCTCCAGAGACAGTTGATAATCTAGAAAATATCCTTAGGAAGTCCTCTAAGCCTATAATTGAAATTGCCGTTAGACCAATTCATAGAGCTAATTCTGTCCCTGAAAACCTTACATCTCTACAAGATACACAAGTTGACTTACCATTCACAAGAGAACCATATAGAACTAGGTCACTTGATGATATAGATCAGATAGACTTTATGAGTCTTCACACTCACCCCAACATAGTGGTGAGAAAGCTGTTAGCAGAGAAACTACCCCACCTGATTTTCATTTCCTTCATAATTTTGGTTTCTCTCATCCAAGATCTGCTCAACAGTCTCTTGTTGGTCCATCCACTTCTGCTATCCGTACTCCCACTGTTCAAGCTACTCCATTCCATCATCCCCCTCCCATCTTATATCCTCCACCTGTTAACCCCCCATTTTTTCCACAAACTCCTATCATGGCAACATGGTATGTTCCTCTGATCCTTCCTTTACCTTTAGTCAATATGCCACAGGACTATCAGTCCAAGATTCCATTATATGATGCCAGTGATGCTAATACTACTTCACAACATGTGGACAAGATGAATGACTATTTTGATAGAAATGAGATGGATGATGAAACTATCAAACTCAGATTGTTTGCTCAAAGCTTAGGGGGAGAAGCAAGAAAGTGGTTCAAAGGCTTAACCCCTAATAGTATTAATGACCTCCAATATCTCCATCAATCATTCCTAAACAAATGGGAATTCAGAAAAAACCCTCTCCAAATTCTTTCAGATTACAACAACCTCAAAAGAAACACTGGGGAAAGTGTTCAAAATTATTGCACTAGATTCAATAGTGTTTATAATGCATTACCCCCAGATTTCAAACCTCCATAGGGCTCAGCTTTGGCCAAATTTCCTGAAGGATTTGATCCTGAAATGGCCTATCAGCTAAGAGAAATAGATCCCTTAACTTTGGAAGACATGCAGAAGGGAGCTCTAGCTGTGGAAGTAAATCTAATTGAAAAAAGAGCTAGGATGAGGAATGAAAAGAAGGTATCATTTAGGGAGGAAACTGCACCTTCCACTTCTAGCTAAAAAATGGAAAGAATGGTGGAGGAAATGATGAAGAAGATGAGCATACTTGAGAGGGCACAATCCAGAGAAAATCAATCAGCCCCCCAAAACAAAAATCAATCTCAAAATCAGAATCAAAACTTTAGGAGAAACCAACCTCAAAACAGACAAAGAGAGGATGATTAGCAGATCATACCTCCTTTCCAAGAAAATCATGTTAATGAGGATGAAGAGACAAATGAATAAACAAAGGATGACCACATAAACATGCTGGGAGTAAGCAATGAGGATTCCGATTTCCTCCATGAAAGAAAACAAGGTCTATATACACCTTATGATGACATAAGATCACAAACTAATTATTATGAAAAATACTCTGAAAATGCCATCATAGGATCACCTAAACAATATGACTTGAGAAGTAAAAAGAATCAAGAAACTCCCAGGAGCAAAACCTCTGATAAATCTGCTAAAAAAAACCCTAAAAATGTTTCCAAAAAGACAGCTGAAACTCACAAAATAGTGGTTGTAAATTCTGATTTAAACAAAGGGAAAAACGCTCAAGCCAATGAAAAACAGAGTGTTAACCCCAGTAGCACTAGCACTTCAGCTAATGCTCCTGAAAAAAGTATTCTAATTGCTGTAAATAATAGAAATCAGCAAGCTGATTTTGTTGATGAGTCAGTGAACAAGAAGGTTGAATTAAACATTTTAAAAAACCAGATTCCCTTCAGCCTAGAGAATGAAATTTCCAAAATCAAAATCTCTATCCCACTCACTGAATTAGTCACTCAAAATGTATATAGAGGTCAAATTTTGAAATATTTAAACATAGAAGGTGTTCATGACACGGTTAACTTAAATGATGATACCCCAGAACTCATTTTTGGACCAAAAATTGAAGGAAAATTTCAAGAAGGAACTACCCCTCCATTTTACATTAGCTTAAACATTCATGACAATGTCTTGCACAATGCCATGTTTGATTCAGGAGCATCACACAACCTCATGCCCAAGGTGATAATGGAAAGATTAGGCTTAGAGGTGACTAGACCCTACAAAGATTTATACTCCTTTGATTCAATTAGGGTGAGATGCCTAGGCCTAATAAAGGATATGTGTGTTAAATTAGCCCAAATTCCAGCCAAGAGTTTAGTGATGGACATTGTAGTGGCTGATATACCCCCCAAATATGGCATGCTTCTTTCAAGGTCATGGGGTGCTAAGTTACAAGGCACAATGCAGATGGATATGACTTATGCCACCATCCCTGTCTTCAGTCAACCTAGAAGACTCTATAGGGAAACACACATGAAATATATGGTGAGTAACCAAGAAAGACCAGAGAATTCTCCTCTCTATTCCATACATACTGACCTTGAATCTTTCATTCTTTTCAGTGATGATATTCCCAAAGAGCCAGAGTTGGTCTATGAAAAACCATCAGATGCTGTAATCACTTCACATGAAAACATAGTTACAACCATTGATAAAGAGGAAATTAAAGAGGAAATTAAAAAATAGTTTGTTGATTCAGAAATTTACAGCAAACAAAGTAGATGTTTTGAGGTTCAAAATAGTCATAAGCATAACACATATCATGGAAATCAAAGAATAAAACTTCAAAAAATTTAAAACCTTGAGGAATGAAACACAGAAAAACGTAGTGCAAACCCTTGTATATAACAGAAAGATGAAGAAGGCAAAGAGGACAACAATAAAACAAATCACAAATCCAAAATCAGTCCTCTTTGGAACATGAATTTTGATGGGTCTTGCACTAAAAATGATGCAGGAGCTGGCATATGGTTACACAACACTGAAAACAATCATGCTGAGGGGCATTCCTATAGATTAAATTTTCAATGTACCAATAATATAGCTGAGTATGAAGCTCTCCTTTTAGGTCTGCATTTATTGAAAAAATTAGGGGCCAAAAGGATAAAAGTTCAGGGGGATTCTGAGTTGATTATTAGGCAAGTAAATGGGGAGTACAGTGCTAAACATCCCAGACTTAGAGCCTATAGAAATGATGCCATGGATTTGTTAATTTTTTTTTTATGAATTTCAACTTATCTTTGTCCCAAGAAACCAAAATGTCCTTGCCAATGGTTTAACCTTTGTTGTTAGAACTTGTCTGACACCTTAAGAACCTAAGCAATGCACCACCCAAGTCAAATTTAGACCAGCTGTCCCAGATAATGAAAGATATTGGCAAGTTTTTTATGGAGATAAACAATTAGAAGACTTCTTACAGTCCAAAGATGAATTTGAAACACCGAGCTCGGATTCAGATTATGATGACGACTGTCCTACTAAAGAAAATCCACTTATTGAAGAAGAAAAGTCTCCCAAGATTGCTGAATTAAATCTGTTAACCTATGAACCCAACCATAAAACAGAGAATAGCACAGATTTAGAAAATGAAGACTTAGAAGTGCTGCAATCTAAAAACCAAATCTTGCCAAGTGGACTGGTCCCTTTAGAGGAATTATTAGATTTTAATGATGTGGCCAAGAAGCCAAAACTGGAACCCATAGAATTTGAAGTGGAAGAATGCAACATAGGCAGTAAGGAAAAGCCCAAAATAATCAAACTGTCTAAAACACTGCCAGCTCATATCAAACTGAAATATATTGAGCTGTTTAAAGAATTTTCTGATGTGTTTGCATGGAGTTATGAAGATTTGAAATCATATGATACAGAAATAATTCAGCATAAGATACCCCTCATAGAAAACTAGAAACCTTTTAAACAAAAATTGTGCATAATCAACCCTGTTCAATCACCTCTGGTAGAAAAGGAAATTAAAAAAATGTATCAGGTTGGAATTATTGTCCCTGTTAGATACTCAGAGTGGGTGTCTAATCTTTTATTAGTTAGGAAGAAAACAAGAGAGATAAGGCTTTGCATTGATTTTAGAAACTTAAACAAAGCCTCATTAAAGGACAATTATCCTTTGCCCAAAATGGATCATATCCTACAAAAGGTAGTTGGTTCTAAGAGAATTTCTTTGCTAGATGGCTTCTCATGTTACAATCAAATTTTGGTACATCCTGATGATCAACTTAAAACAACTTTTACTACACCTTGGGGTACTTTCATGTATTTGAAAATGCCTTTTGGTTTAATGAATGCTGGTGCCACATTTCAGAGAGCCATGGATAGTGAATTTTTATAAGAAATAGGTTACTTCATTGTGATTTACCTTGATGATATAATTGTTTATTCTAAAACAGATGAAGAACACCTAATACACTTGAGAAAGGTCTTTGAAAAGTGCAGAAAATTTGGACTATCCTTAAATCCAAAGAAAACACTGTTTGGTCTCCAGAAAGGTAAACTTCTTGGGCATATCATATCAAAATAAGGAATAAGAATAGAACCAAAAAGATATATGGTATATTGCAAATCAACCATCCCAGAAACATCAAGGAACTTCAATCTTTCATTGGAAAGATTAATTTCTTGAGAAGGTTCATACCCAATCTAGCTGAACTTCTTAGAAACATAACAAACATGCTTAAAAAGGAAGAAGGAGTTAAATGGACCCTAGAATCAAAGTAATCATTTGAACTGGTAAAACAAGCACTTACCAAAACACTAGTTCTTATTAGTCCTGATTTTTCCAAAGATTTCTTCATTTTTTCATTTGCATCAGAACACACAGTAGTTGTTGTCCTATTACAGAAGAATTTGAATGGACAAGAGCAGCCCATTGCATTTTTTAGCAAGGCATTAAGATGCACCTTTGAAGTATAACATAATGGAAAAACAAGCTTTTGCCTTAGTCAAAGCCTTAAAAGACTTCAGAGTTTACATTGTACATTACCACATCATAACATTTGTACCTAATTCAGTGGTGAAAGACATATTGACCCAAGATCCAGATGGAAAAAGAGGAAAGTGGATTGCTGTAATTTTAGAATATGACTTAGAAATCAAACCCACTAAGCTCATAAAAGGTCAAGGAATAGCAACACTTATGGCTGAATCCAACTTCAAAGCTCTTGATATAAACATGTTTAATGCATTAGATGGGCTGGACGAGTTTTCCACTCCAATGATTGAAGATCATTTTCTGAATTCATCTTGGTATGCTAACATTTTGTATGTTTTGCTCAATCTTAATGTCCCTCCTGGTTTGTCTAAAATGAAGGCAAGATTTTTAAAGTTGAAAGTTGTAAATTACTACATTTTGAATAAATGTTTATATTGGAAAAAGGCTAGTGGATTATTACTTAAATGTTTGCCTGAGAATGATGCAGATAAGATCAAGCATGAATTTCATGAAGGAGAATGTGGAGGCCACCTCTACTGGAAGTCAACTACTAAAAAAATCCTTAGAACTGGCTATTACTGGCCCACCCTCTTCCAAGATGTCCATAGAATGATTATTGCCTATCATAAATGCCAAATCTTTGAAGGCAAAAGAAATTTGCTTCCCTTACCTCTGCAACCAATCACTGTTGAAGCTCATTTTCAGTAGTGGGGTCTAGACTTCATTGGGGAAATCCATCCTCCCTCATCTACCCAACATAGATGGATCCTCACAGCAATAGAATATTTTACTAAATGGATAGAAGCCATCCCATATAGGAATGCCACAGACTTAGTCATCATTCCCTTCCTTAAGAACCATATACTTTCCAAATTTGGCTGTCCTTGGAAGATCATAACTGATAATGTTGCTGCATTTGGGTCTAGAAAGACAGTAGAATTCTATCATAAGTATCAGATTATATTGGGCCATTCTACAGCTTATTACCCCCAAGGTAATGGGATAGCAGAGTCCTCAAATAAAAGTTTCGTAAACATTATCAAGAAGTTGCTGGAAGATAACAAGAAATCTTGGCACAATAAGCTAGTACATGCTTTATGGGCAGACAGATTGACAGTTAAAAATTTAATTGGGATGTCTCCTTATTAGCTAGTTTATGGAACAGATACAATATTTCCAACCAGTTTAGGGGTGCCAGTCATGAAGCTAATCGAAGAAATACAATCTGAAGATAATGATATGACAAGAGGAAGTATACATCAGAGCACATCAACTACAAGAAAACATCAAGAAGTTGTTTGACAGAAGGACCAAGGAAAGTGATTTCAAGATTGGTGATAAAGTTTTGAAATGGGATTCAAGAAGAGAAGATAAAGGCAAACATGGAAAATTTGATAACTTATGGCAGGGTCCTTATCTCATCCAATCTGCTATTGGAAACAATGCATTTTTTCTGCAAGGATTGGATGGAGCTAAATACTTTGGAGGTCTTGTCAATGGCAGGGTTATCAAACATTATTTATGTTAACTGATATTTTTAGTTTCAAAGCTTTTTGTTCATTGTATATAACACTGCTTTTTGAATTTTAAAAGGGAAAATACAAAAAAACAATAAAAGGAGAAAAAGAGGGCAGACATAAAAAGGAAAGGTACAACCCCATACCAAAAAAGAGAAGAAATCTGAAAGTGTGCAAGCTTAAATGCCACTGCTTAAGAAAACATTGCTATTTAGTCATACAACCTAATCATGACTAGATAGTTTTCAATTTATTGTTGATAGGTTAATAAATCAGATTAGCCAAACAATCAAATCTTGACTGATTAGTAAATTATATTAGGATAGAAAGAATGGCTCTAATCAGATCAAAATCTGAGCCAAAAAGAAGAAAAAGAATTGGTTCTAATATGCTAAAAACTTGAACTAGGAAAAGAAGAAGACAACTCTAGAAAGATCAAAACCAGGGTTGAAAGAAAGAATGAAGGATGTTTCGTTTTTCAGATCTTAAGCCTTCATAGTTTAGTTTTAAATTTCTACAAATAAAGTCTATGTGCAGCTTGTACATACAACCATAGACACCATGGAAAATCAGACAATCTAATCCTGATTTGACTATGTTTTAAATTTCTATTTTAGAAAGTAGAGAATAAAATTTACTAGATAGTCTAATCCTAGCAGATAATAACTTAAGTAGAGAATTTGTGAGTTCAAAAATCTAATCTGAACTCATGGAAGAAATAAGGGTAGATTTAGATTAGTTTTTCCTGCTTTCAAAAAGAATAAAATGTTGATGTTCAAGGTCCGCAAGTCCAAATGCACCTTCTGAAGATTTTTTTTTAGGAAGTAGGCTGTGTAGGTAGAATGATTGGGAGAAATTTGTTTGCTGATATAAAATATTGATCATCTTTTTCAAAGCAACATGATCAGTGGAGAAATATTGTCAATGGATAAAGGCACAGGTCTGCATCCCAGAGATCAAAATCTGAAGTTCTTGACACCTCCAAGGAGCTGCCATCCCCAAGAGGAGCCACTGTTAGCCATCAGTAAATTTTGTCATAAGCATATGATGGCTAAAAGAGTCCTTGAGTCTTCAAGAGATCATTTTCATAGAAAATCATTCATTCTTGAAGGTTGATGTTCCCTAAATGATGTGCCTTAAAAACAGTGTTATTCCCTTAAAAGGAGATCCACCAAGAAATCTACTTTTTCCTTCAAATCTATTTTCTAGAGCAGCCCCTTTTTCATCATTTCATAGCCCTCATTTCCCCTTATTTATCCTTCATTTTCCTTTTAAAACCCCACTTTTTCCTTCACTAAAATTCCTCATTTTCCCTAAAAACCCCTTTTCAAACCATTAAAAAACCCTTTGTAATGGTTTAAGAACCTCTTTTTCCTTTCGGAAGCTTTAAAAAGCTAAAAAACCCTCTTTTTAAAACCTATATCCGTCCTTTCATAAAAATTTGGGCCTTAAGCCCCTTTTGGGTTTGAGCCCCAGCCCCTTCCTCTATATAACCTATGCCCGTGACCAGGCGCTAGCCCCATCGCATCGACATTTCCACTAAAATCTTGCATTTTCTTTATAACCTTCCCTCGCCGATGCGATTAGCTCCTTATCTCTCCACCCTTGGTCACATATTGCAACATGGGATCGTGTCTCGGGCCTTACCTTCAACCTCATAGCATCGCTACATCGACTTCTCCCTTTCCTTTTCTTTTTCCCCTCCGCGGCAATGTACTGATGTGATAAGCTCCCACCTCCTTAGCCCCTGGTCACCTTATCCCTCCATGAGATTGTTCCCCAGCACCTATGTTAAGCCCTCGTCGCATCGATGTTTTCATTCAAAACCCGCCTTTTCTTTATATTTTACCCACTCTGATAAGTGATACCCCGATAAGATCTAATCCGTAGATCTATATGATCTAACGGTGGTTTTTAGCCCCGCCCCTTACCTTTGGGTTTATCCATCCGCCCTCCACACCGATCTCCATCGTCGATCTACATGACCCAACGACTCTCGTTCACCTCGACAGCCAAACTCTTCTGGACCCACCATCCATTACGCAAAGCCCTCATCTAATCATGTGTTTCCACCTGGTTTCCACTTTCTCTCTGCCCAAGCAACTTTTTCCATCGTGCTCGGTCTGCACCGTCAAATCCCATCCCCTTCGTCCAACGGTTGTTGTTGCATATCGCGCAATTTTCGCGTTCGGAGTTTAACACTCTGAAGTCACGCGATACCGACGGTTTTCTAAAATATAGGTGTCGCATAGTGTTTGGAATCGTGTTCAATCGCTTTAAACCACTTACCACCCGAATTGAACGGGATAACCATTCCTGGTATTTCAAAAACCACTTTTGACTAAATTCGTGCCAAATACTGTTTTGAATCGATTTCTCGCCTATTGTCTTAACTAAACCTTTTCCGTTTACTTATTCATCCATTCTACACTGCTCCCCTACCTTCGATAACCTCTGCATGCAGTATTTCCCTCCCTTGTAGGATTTTATAATAAATTTGTGGTTTTTATAGGTTTTTTATGATGGTTTTTGAGGCCAGCAGCCTTCTCATGATTCAATAAGGAGCGCAGCCGAAGATTATCACGTCCGAAGTCAAAAGTGATGCTGAATAAAGCTTCCAGGGTGTACATTCAAGCTTTTAATCCATGTTTCATCAACATGGGTTATTCAAATAAAACCCTCAGCACACCAAGGTACTTGTTCACAGTAGAGAAGAGATCACGCAGTAAAGATTAAGGGATTAATGCATAAGATTGAAAATTAAGGCATAATCAGTATTTAAAGCCACAGGTCATGACTAATCAATAAAGGAAACCTCAGAATGCCACATCAGTGAGGCAATTAAATCCAAAACTGCCATCCACAAGCTTATTTCCTCAAAAGAATACACAATGAATACACAGTCAGAGATATTTTGTCAGAGACAGCTCAGAATTAATTACCAGCCTACCAAAAACCCCCAAAGTCAACAAAAGTACCTAAAGTTGATGAAATTTAATGTAAT
Source organism: Pinus albicaulis (assembly GCA_034641835.2). NCBI lineage: Eukaryota > Viridiplantae > Streptophyta > Pinopsida > Pinales > Pinaceae > Pinus > Pinus albicaulis. Next base: position 53,904,615 of record CM076574.1, on the reverse strand, counting down.
AATCAATTAGAAGAGTTAAAACATTTGAAAGCTTCTTCATTTGGCCCTTCAAAGGCCGAGAAGCACTTACTCTGCATTAGTTGAACATAAAGATCTTTCTTTCACTCCACCTCCTCGTTCTTCTATAAATACTTCTATAGAAGACAATATATAGGTTTGTCTCTGGATATCTATTGTATGTAAATAGCTTTTGAAGCTGCTGTAGCTCTGTTTTGTAATTGAAGACACATAAGCTGAGGTGAGAAGTTTGAAGCTGTAAAGACCCACTGGACTTGAAGATTGTAACTGGTTTGAACATCAAATACAAATAGCTGATTTATGGGATCCTGGTCTATGTCAATGGTGATGTGTTTCTCACTGTAAATTGTTATTATCTTATTGTTTTCATTCTATCCACTTTTCTTTGATAAAGAACAACAAACATAGATTAGGATTTACTTTTGAAGTACCCTAAATCTCACTAATAAATCTTTATCCTTTATGTTTTCTTCTAAATGTGTTTTGAAGGTAATTCAATAGAGTATAACCAGTGAAGTGTTGGTAAGCCCATTTTTTCCGAGTACAACTTGAGATATTTTCTTTGAATGTTCTTGAAAAGTCTGCTAATTAAAGATTAGGCTAGAGAAGTCTATGGTTAGCCCTGTCCTCTAGTTTCTTCTCCAACAATTGCTTTGAAAAGTTCCCTTAAGAGTATGTTGAAAGCAATCTAGTTTAAAAGTACTTACCTCATATTAGTCTACTTTTTATGTTTATCATGAATGTTTTCCTTTGAGAATATGCTGAAAGCAGGCTAAGTTAAAAGTCTTTACTTGATCTTAAGTTGTTCTCTGTTTTTAAATGTTTTCTCTTGAAAGTATGTCAAAAGCAGGCTAGTTTAAATGTACTTACCTGATCTTAGACTATTCTTTGTTTCTTCATGTGTTTTACTTATTTCACTTCATTTCTTACTGTTTCATTCCATAAAGTCAACTTAAAGAGATCCTTTGACATGGATGACTTTCCCCATCGACCACTCTTGAAATTTGCTGTGCAATTAAATCCTATTATGACTCCATAGCCCAATGGATTGATGTTGTTCCTTGCTTGTCTTATCAACTAAAACATTCCTTCATTTACTTACACCTTCACCATTCATACAGACTTCCTTCATCGTCATGTTATCCTGCCCAACCAAACAAAAACAAACAACCTTGTTCTTCATAACTAGACTAAAATCATACTTAAATCCTTAAAGATCATATCTTTGAACACATACATAGAGAGATCCCGCTCTGAATCTAGGATGGCTAGGTCCTCAGATTCCAAAGTGGTTTGATGTAGGCTCTGCAGCGTTTGTACTTGCCAATCTTGCAAACTACGGAGACCTAACAGAGTTCTTTAATTAAGTAGCTTGTTTAATCATGTTTTATCAATGAGTTATTTAATTAATTAACTTATTTCTTGAATTCCTTGATCATCTTGATAGATATATGATTCATGAATTAGTTTATCCTATGTAGGTGCTATTGATTTTTTCCATGTTTGTGATTGGAGATATTTGAAGACAACTCTTTTAAGCAACTGGAAAGAAGATCATTACGAATAGCACTGGACTACATGTAGGTCTTCAAAACCCCTGTTGTAGCTAATTATGAATCGAATATTATTTAGACAAAATAGTTTTTGTTTGTCTGTTTGTTTCTAGCTGTCCGTAGGACACTTGGGAGGTCTGTCTTGTCCACAACAACGACTTATCCATCCAACAGTGGTCCATTTTAGGTAAAGGGTAATTATCCTTTAAGGATACTTTGTTCAGATTTCTATAGTCAACACACAATCTAATTTCTCTTGTTTTCTTTCTCCTTGGGACTAGGTTGGAAACCAAATCAAAATATCTGATTAGTGCAATGATCTGGGCATCATACATTCTTTTAACTTCTTTTTCAATCAAAGGTAATATGACAGGGTTAATTCTTCTCAACTTTTGTTTGAATGTCTTTTGATCTTTTTTAATGGGTTGGATTATGTTTGTATCATAAGATTTTAAATCTTCATAAATCCAAGTAAACAAATCTTGATATTCCTTTAAAAGCTCAATATATTTATCCTTCTCTTGTTGAGGTAAAATTTTGGACAATTTGATTATTTTTGGTTTTAACTCTGTACCAATGTTACATTTTTCTATATCAGATCTTACTGGCTCCATTTTTGGTTTTCTAGATACATCATTGGAGTCAAAAATATCTTCTAAAGGGGTTAAACCTTTAGGTAAGAAATTATCCTTAAGGTTCAATATGTCTCATTCATCTTCAATAATTTCTTCAATCTCTACTTTCTCTAAGCTATCTATATCAGCTTGACTAAATCTAGTTGGTTTATCAAACTTTATTCTATTTACATCTAAGTTATTTAAATATATTTCACAATCCAAATCATGATTTATAGTACAATCTGTATCTATATTACAATTTTGAAATTCTCCTTCATTGCTCATAAACTTGTAAATCTGTTCATCCTGAGAAAAAATTTGCCAATACTTAAGATTATCTGGAATTATTGGCCTATGCTTGACTTCAACAGTGTATCTGTGATTAGGTTGGAATGGTAAATTGCATGTACTAGCAAAATTTGCAAGACAATGAGCTTGTATATTTTGTTTTGTAGGTATAGCAGCAAACTTACATTCCAATAAATCATTAGTTAAATCTATGATAGTGTCTCTATATCTGCTTAGTCTAGGATTGTAAACAGAACAAACTCCATTTACTTGTTTTATGATCAAATCTGAATCTCCCATGATTACAATTCTGTTTCCTCCTGAGTTCCTAATGATTTGGAGTCGTAGGATGAGGGCTTCATACTCAGCCATATTGTTTGTACATTTGAAATTGAGCCTAAAAGCATGACCTTCAAAATGATTAGTCTCCATATTTGTTATCCAGACTCTTGCTCCTGCTCCTAACTTATTCACTGAACCATCAAAGTCTAAATGTCATAGAGATTCATGAAAAATATTATCATTTTTTGGTGCTCTCTTTTTATCTACTAGTTCAGTTTGGATTTCATTTGTTTCAGAGTTACATAGGATAAAATAATCAAGGTCAGTTGGTGTAGAGTAAATTGGGTAGTTTATAGTTCTTTCAGCACTACTGACCATGTACTTCATCAATGTTTCCCTATATAACTTTTTAGGCTGGCCAAAAACTGATATAGTAGCATAAGACATGTCCAATTGTAGAGATCCTTGTAACTTTGCTTGCCATGAGCGAGAAAGTAACATTCCATATTTAGGTGGGATATTTGCTACTACAATGTCCATTAATATAATCTTACCAAGATATTGAACTAGTGTTACACACAAATCTTTGATTAAACCTAGGCATTTAACTTTACTTGAATCAAAAGAAAACAAATCTTTGTATGGCCTTGTAATTTCTAGATTGAGAGTTTCCATTATGGCTTTAGGCATTAGATTATGGGAAGATCCTGAATCTAGCATGGTATTGTGTAAAATTTGATCATGAATGGTAATATTGATATAAAATGGAGGAACTACTCCATTTACATGCTTTCCATTTACATCTGGGCCAAAAATCAACTCTGGATGATCATCATTTAGATTTATGGAATCTTCTCCATCATTCATATTTAATGTTTCAGTTATGGTTGATTTATACAAGTCATTTTTTACCAATTCATGCAAAGGAATTGGTATTTTAAGCTTTGAAATTTCTGATTGTATGTTGAATGTAGGTTGAGTTTTACTGATTTGAATCAATTCTTCTTTGGTAACTATAGTTTGTGTTGGTTTGTCTTGTTTTTCTACAGTTGTTTTTTCATTTTCAAGTGGTTTGACATTTTATGTTTTTGTTTCTTTTGTTTTACTACTTCTAACTTTATTTTCATGGATTGTTTGTGAAGCAGTAGATGTTATTTCAAACTTAGAATTATCAACAGATGTTTTTGAAGTAGCAGTTTTTGGATCTACTGATTTAGGATCAGCAGAAGGTTTTCTAGGATCTAAATTTGTTATTTTAACAGAATTAGAAGCTTTAGCAGCAGTGGATTTTTGTGAATATTTTGCAGCTTGAGAAATTTCATCGGTAATGTCAACAATTTTAGGGCTTAATGCTTTTTTAGGACTAGAAATGTTTTGGGAAGAACTAGAGTTTTGCTTATTTTCCCTTGGGAGAATTTGTAGAACTTTTGTTTTGGGAGCTTCTACTGTTTCCTGATTCTAAGTTTGGGAAGTTTTCTTGGTAGAAGACTCATTGTTTTTCTTGTTTCTAAGGTTATATTGGCTGTGTATTTCATTTATTGCATAATCATAACCTTGTTTATAATCAAAGGATTCACTAGAATCTAATTTGAGTTGTTGAAGTTCAAATAATTCCTGATCTTCCTAAGTAAGGAAAATAGTATTATTTTCATCTATTCCTATTAGATTTATATCATCCTCATCATCATCATTATTCTGAGAACTTTCAACATAGTTCTCTTGGAATGGGGGCCTTATTATTTTGTTTGGGGCTATTTCTTTTGCTTTTCCAGAATTTATGTTTTTTCTAAAATTGGGATTTCTGATTTGTTGTTGGTTATCCCACTGAGGTCTTCTCTCTATATTATCTAGTATATCATTCACTCTTTCTAAGGTTTTAGCTATCACATCCATTTTCGTGTCTGAATTGGAATTTTCTTCTTTGATGGTCACTCTTCTTTCATTTCTGAGTCTAGCTTTTTTGGCTAAAATGTTCACTTCTACACTAACTGCATCTGTTTGCATTTTTTCTAAGGTGTCTGCATCTCTTTCCCTTAATTGGTAAGCCATATCTGTATCAAATCCATCAGGTAATTTGAGTAGAACTGAATAAGGAGTAGGTTTAAGATTTACAGGGATAGAATTATAGACATTATTATATCTGGTGCAGTAATCTTGGACTGAATCATTTCGAACTCTTTTCAAGGAATCAAATTCAGACAAAATTTGGAGGGGGTACTTTTTATTTTCCCATTTATTTAAAAAAAAAGTAAAAAAGACAGCTAAATTAGTTACACTACCAGCAGCCAAATATTTAAACCACTTCTTAACTTCTCCTGTTAAAGTTTGTGAAAACAGTCTCATTTGAACATCTGAGTCATCATTTTCATAAATTTCAAAGAATTTTGTCATCTTATTACTGTGTTGCTAAGTAGTATATTGGGTAGTGCCATCGAACAGTGGTATTTTATTTTGATAGTCTTGTGGCATGTCATAAAGTTGTTGCGGTAATACCAAGGGAGTATATCTAGCAGCCATAGCTTGAAGCTTAGCTTAGCTAGGAGGTAGGGTAGAACTGCTTGGAGTTGTACTGGAAATGATAGAAGATGAACTAAAGATTGTATTTGAACTGCTGGGAAATGAGGATGATGTATTTAAGAGATCAAAAGGTGAACTGATGGATATAGTGGATGAAGTGATTGGTGGAAATAATACTCTAGGTTGTAGAGGTAGTTTAGGGATAAATGGATCTGTAGATGAACTGGTAGTAGAATTTATGAATGATGTAACAGCATACAAAGAAGAATCTCTAGCTGGTATTATTGTGGTGTGTAATTGAGAAACTTGAGGTCTATTTGCATAATTCAAAAACTGAGCTAATTCAATAGCTTCATCAATATCCTTTAGAATAGTAACATTAATTTCTTCAACTTTAGTCTGATATTTAGCTTTCTTAGATTTAGAACTTACTGCAATAGATTTCTATTTTGCATTCAAAAATGAAATAAAAGCAGGGTTTAAAACAGCAGTTTTCAAATCACTGTCAAATTTACTTTTAAATAAGAAATGCTCAAATTTTAGATCAAAATCAATATCTTTCAGACTTACTAATTCTCTTGGTAATGAATTGACTCTTATTAATGAGATTTCGGCCTCTAAATTTTCTGTTTGTTTTTTTTTTTACCAATTTGGTCTTGGTTATCTACTATAACAACAGGCTTAGGATCCGGGTTAGACCTGGTATAATAGACTTTCCTAGAAGCTAGAATTACAATTTTTTAATACCCACAACCTATAAAAGCAATCTTAAAGTAAAAATATGAATTAAATGATTCCTTTAATACTAATTTTATGACGGATGATTGGTTATATCCCCAGTATGGTTGCCAGTAATGTTATCACTCTAGTAAATTCTTAAGTTGTGGGATTTTGGTTTTTAGTCAAAGAATATTAGAGGTAACCACAAACCTACTTCAAACTCTAAGATCTAGACTTCCTAGGGTTCAGAGAGGGCTCTCTCTTTAAAGTTTAACTTTGTTTTAATTTGTGAATATTAGGCTAGCTATGAAAGTGCAATTTTGGTTTGGTTTTGTTGGATTTGGTGGGAAAATTTCACTTGGAGGGATAGATAGAGGGAAATCTACTTGTCCATTGGGCTATGGAGTCTAAGTCAAGCTAACATAACTGGGATCAAGGCCTAAAAGGTCAAATGTCTTCAGGGAAATATAGATAACCCTTGGAAATCTTGGAAAATTGGTTTTGTGAGGTGGTATGATCGGGATAAAGGGCACTTAAGGATCCTTTGATCCGGAAAAGGGAAGTAATAGATAGAGGTAAAAATTCAGAGGGAGAAATTAAGGGGTCCCTACATCAGAAATGAAAAGAAAACAAAGAAACGATAACTAGTTAAAAAGAGGGTGCTATTAACATGTCCTATAGTAATACTCCTAGTTATACATTCAGATTTAGAATTAAAACACAGATGTATGCATGTAACAAAGAAGAATAAAAATGAAAAGATTTAGAGAGTACTTCACGAATTCTTAAATGCTCTTGCTTTGCTAATTTAAACATTGTTGATTACTATAATAAAGAATTCTTCATTGCTCTTTGTTTGTAATCATCTCATTTCTTTCTTCTGAACATGGTGAAAGATTCTTAGCTGCCTTTCATCCCTTCAAGATCATCCCATCCACTTTAAATTTTAAGGATTGTTCTCTGTCTAGCTATCTTGCCCTGTAATACCATCTGGTGCTTAGAATAGAAATCCAGTAAAACCATCCTTTGACTCCATAGCCCAATGGACTGAAAGCTCTCAACCTTGCCCTTAGTTTGTGGATTCCACCATTTTCCCAAAACAAACTTTGAATCTATAACTAGCCTAAAACTTTCCAAGAAAAAAGATAAATCATAAAGAGAGAGCCCTCTCTGGATGCAGATTGGCTAGATTCTGCATCTAAAAGGTTGGTTTGTGGTTACCTCGGGTATACTTTCCTCTTATACAACTTCTAGGAAAACCTGAGTGATAACACTTTCATTCTTCATATTAAATCAGTAAGTGCTTTCCAATCCTCATTTTTAGGAACTTGAATATTTTCTAGTTTCCTAAAATTCTCATCAGCTTCAATATACCTAGCAAAGGTTGGCTTGATGACAAATAGGTGTTTGATCTCATATTGCAAATAAAACAAGTCTTCAAAACTTTTCAGTAACACCTTTCCTGTGGGAATACCTTGACCTACTGGCTTATTCACCTGTTCCTTGGCATGTTCACTTATTTTCTTGTCATAATCATTTTGAGGCATTAAATTATCATTAATAACCATGATATCATGAAGTCATTTTTGCCTTAAATTGGTGAACTTAACCATGAATCTGGTTATAGCAGTATTCATATCTTTACATTTTTCTTCAAGTTGCCAAATCAAATTTCTTTTGGTGGTAACTTTCCTAATTTATAGGATAGTTGTTGTCCTATCATTGATTTTTAGTTCTTCTAATTCTTGTCTATTCTTGTTGTTGAGGAAATTGATTAATCTTACAGCCTATTCTGGTTTATCAGCCAAATCAGTTTGTGTCTTTTGGATTTCTGCTTTGGCTGCCAATAATAACTCTCTTTGCTAAAAAATTACCTAAATTGAAGGCCATACATCATGGATGGATTCAATTACATTATTCCATAAGTAATTCTTTATGTATGATATCTGATCCTTGAGGGTTAATTCTTTTTGTAACTTCTTTACCTCTTCACTCAATCTGTTGGCATTTTGTTCATGTATTTTATCATTTACTTGTGTTGAATTATTTGTCTTCTCAAGATTTTCAATCATTTTTGTCAATCTGTTAATTTCATTTGTCTTCAACGACATCTCTTCTATTGATTTCACTAGTTGTCTGCTTTCATCTATAGGTTGCAATGCTGTTGTAGAGGATTCAGTAGCTGAAGTTGTTGAAGAAGTCACTGGCACTACAGTGGCGAGTGGTTCTTTGGGTGCCAAATTTTCTCCTAAAGTTGAAGGCACTGCTGCATTGATGAGTGGGATGATTGTAGGAATCACTGGTTCTTTTACTGTCTCCTTTTCTTGGACAAGTTGGTCCATCTGTACTTCCATTTCCTTAATCTGAGCTGTCAGTTGAAGAATTAAACTCATCATTTCATATTTTTCTTTTTGTTCTTGTAAGACTTCCTTTGTCTGAGGATGCTCACTTTGAGGAAGTTTGAGTTGTTTCCTTAAGGCAGCTATATCCTCATTTTTCTTCTTTACTTATGCTTCTGCTGCTTTGATGTTTGTAGGATCATATCCTACCTGCAATACTAAATATTCTAAGGCTTTTATCCTTAGATCCTTTTCATATAATGAAGCTTTATCCATCTTCATTTGATCTTGAATATTAGAGATGGTATTTTGAAGCTTATGAGAACTCATATCTTTTGTTGTAACTGTGGAATATAACATCTCTGAGATTTTCTTATGAAACTCTATTTGATCTAATTCATGGATTTGTCTATAGCTACTTCCATATCAACTTTCTTATAGTCAGCAACTGTCTTTGGCACTGATAACGTGGGCTTTAATAATGACATAATCAAATTTTTACTTGAATAATCAAATGCTGATAGGAATCTGTTTTGATTACCTGGATTTTGTTTCAAAAACTAAGAATAAATTTCAGTTTTGATTTCCTCATTCTTCAACTTCATTTGCTTGTATTTCTCCTTAATATCCAAATCCTTTTTCTCAAATGAATGTGAGGAAGAAGCCTCCATACTTTGCTGCCTTTCCATCATCTGTGTATCTTCATTATTCAGTTGTCCTTCATTCTGATTTGGCTCATTGATAACTACAGTAGGTACATTTGTCTCTGGCAAATCAGTGTTGGTATTCAAGGGCTCTGTTTCTTCAACATCTATTGTTACTTTACCTTTAGCTGTTGTATCTAATTTTTTCCTTTTGTTGTAAATGATCTTAAACTTTGTTTCTGTTGTAGTTTCTGCAGTATAAGCTCCCTCTTCTCTGATTCTCTTAGTGGATATCTCTAGCTGTTTGAAAATTTCCAAAGTGTGACTAGTATTCCTTTGGTTAACTGCCTCTGTTAAAGTGTTTTCAACCCACTCAATTTGATTAGAAAACTTCTCTATTTCTGGTTTTGATTCATGGATAAAGGGTGTCAATTTACATTTTACCCTTATTTTACTTAAGATCCCTTGTGGATCATATTTCCAAGGGAAACTTTTTTCCAATTTATATTCCAGTAGTTGATTTGCTGCTTCTTTTTCTGCATCTCTGTGATTACATATGGATGGCCCAATTTGATTTTTAAGTTTGAATTGGGTCTTCTTCTTGGCTGCCATGAAATTAATTGAATTAGAATTTAGGATCTACCTGATGTACTCCAAGGCAAAGATCCTCATTGATGGATGTTTGGGTAACTTGTAAGGCAACAAGTTTGACCCAAAAAATTTGATTTCAGAGAATTTCTCATACAAATACTAGTAACAAAATTTGCTCTGCTCTGATAATTGCAATATTTTCTTCATTTCCTCACTTATTCTAGGCTGTTCTATTTTGGTCAGCATGGTGGTCACTGGATGTAAAAACAACTCTGCAAACTCTGAATAACTGAAATCCGTGCTTTCTTTTCTGAGTATGGATGTCCAAAAGATGACAGATAGAGGTTTTCCTTCTATATCCAACTTTAGAAGTGAAATTGGAAAGCTATCTGATTGGAAGTAAAGAAACATGTGGAAACGATAGGAGGTATATCTGAATACTCCTTCCAGCTATAAATTAGTCAATTTATATTGAATACTATCAGTAATGAAACCAGCATAATCAAAGATAACTGAAGGTGGTTGACTTGGAGAAAATGTGGACAAAAATCCCAAGATAGACTCATCAGTGTGCTCATCAGTGAAATACCAAAGTATGAAGGAAAGCATGGAGATTACATGCCTTGAATCTTCTGGAAATTTAGTAGTTGAATATGGAGGATTTAACTTGGGAATTTTAAAATGCAGAGGCATGAAATTCTGAAGAATTATAAACCTTTTAGGGAAATCTAGGCCAATGTATAGCTTAGTGAGGGCCTCAATAGGCAAAGGGACTGCTTGGGGGTCTGGTTGAAGTTGCAACATTTGATTAATTGAATCTGCAGTGATGGTAAATATGACCTCTTTATTTTCATTCACAATAGCTCTTTGTTCAGGAATATAGTATTGGTGACATAATCTGATAATTTATTGACAAGGGTGAGTCAGAGGGACTACATATTTGGGCAGATTGGATTCCCAAATATGAACTTCTTCATGATCATCTTAAAGACTTTTCAAAACACCAGTTATGGATATCTAACAAATTTAATTCAACTATGGGATCAACTATTTTTTAGTCAATATAAGCTAGGGGAATGTGTTCAATAGCAAAAATTGGCGGTTGTAATGGATTGACTACAATTGCAGTATTTGGAGTCATGGCAGGAGTATGTTTAGGAGCTTTAGAACCTTAAGGCTTGCTTACACTCTGTTTTTTAGGCATCTTGATTTGCTTATGCAAGTTTAAACAATTTGCAGAGGCAATTTTATTATAACAGAGGCTTAATTGGGAAAATTTGGCAAAATAGAGTCTCTTTTTGGGTTTTATGCCCAATTAGATTTATCAAAGAAGTTCTGAGGCTTAAAAACTGGTCTAAAACAGAAAACATGGGTTTTCTGAGTTTTTTGACAGAAAAATGGGCTAAAGCTCTGTTGAAAAGGGTTACAGAAGATTAGGGCACCTGCAGAGTATTTCTGGCTTATTTCAGAGCTTGAAATGGACTATTAAACTGTGAAAAATTGATAAATTTCCTTGAAAAAGCGTGCAATAGACAAACAGGGTTTCTGGGAAAATTTTGCGAGAGTTTGACATGTTTTTAGGAATTTTAGACAATTTTCTTAATTGATTTCTTAATTTAAATATATTTTATTTCTTTAAACAAGGTTTTTCAAATTGGTTGTAGGTTAAAATCTCAGAAAAATACCCGTTTTGATGCAGGTATCGACTTTGAAAGGGTTTTTAAAGTTTCTGGTCGTATTGATGGCTTCAACAGTTTATCTGGAGCAAGGCGTAGATCTTCAACAGTCTTCAAGTGTGTACTTTGGTAAATTTTGGAGGTTTTGGGCATAAAAATGGCAACCAGGGTCTTGAACAGAGTTTATACATTCGGGGAAGCAATACAGAGGTTAAGCACGCAAGATAAATGAATAAATGCATTAACCAAAGGTTTTATCAAAACATATCAATTGCATTGAATGCAGGTCTTGTCTGGAAGGAGGCGGTTTCAGAATTCAATGGACGAAAACCGCGAGTTGTTATCGCATGGCTATCGAGCGGTAAGTTGTTTTGAACAAAACCCACACGATCCAGTGAGGAAAGGCCACGTGGATGGGAGAGAAATGGGTGAAACCACCCATTTTTCATGGCTTTGGCTTTTGGGTGATCTTGCATCTTTTCTACATGATATCGTCCTCTGACCATCAGATCAGGGAGTTTAATGTGAAGGGCTGAGATCGTTTCGGGAGTTGCATTGAAATGGAAAGTTGGGACCGGGCCTTTGCATAGGCGGAAGGTTTAAGATGTGGCGGAGGGATATATGGTTTAACACACACACACACACACACACACACACATATAGGGTTTTTAATCCATATACGTGGGGTGGGTATTTATGCTCAGGTGTCCAAGGTTTTTGAATAAACATTTGTTTATTTCAACAAACTTCGGATTATATGAATATAGGAGGGGTTAATGTTTTTTATTTAAAACATTTGTGAAATGTTTTAATAAAACATATGTAGGCGGGTTAATATATATTATATAGTTTTTAAAACCTTTTTCAATGGTTTAAAGACCATAGGGGCAGGATACATGGAATAATGATAGTTTTTAGACCAAAGGGTTTATAATTCAGGGTTTTTATTTGCACACATGGGATAATAGACTTTGGTATAAATGTTATAATAGTGGATTTTTTGGGGTATTTTAAATATAAGAAAATTAATAACTTTGGGAGGGTATGTCTTAGGGATTTAAAAAAAGTATGTTAAAGGTTAATATGAAAGGGTAGTGTAATAAAAACAAAATACATATTATCTCTAAGTATAATATAAAATCAAGCATTTCTCATCTTTATATTTCTTTTATTAATACTTAGGATAAATGTAATTTTGAGGGTTTTTATGAATGCTTTTGAAGGGATGAAGTTAATTATTTTAGGGTTACAATTTTACTAAGTAAGAATGTGTCTTTACTTAGGAAAAAGGGGTTTTAATGTATGAATTAAGGGTAAATGATGATAAATGTGGGTTTAACATAAGAACTCAATATTTTTAACTAACCAGTCATCAAGCCTTGGGCCTGGTCCCAACAAAAGTTAGAGAAATGATCTGATCTTGTTTGACTGATAGCTTAGAATACTGAATACTCATAAGGGAGGGGAAATTAGTGATTTTTCCCGATGAAGTCTTATTTACATGCTTGCTCCATTGCTTTCTACCTACCCAACTTTATTTCTAACATTTTTTCTTCATTTTGTAGGTGCATTTAGGCTTGTAACCTTAAAATTTTTTTCTTTCAAAGCATAAAACTATCTAAATCTACCTTATTTCATCTGAGGGCTCAGATTAAACTGTTGAGCTTCTCATTATTCTCTACCTATCTACTAATTTGTGAAGTTTAAATTGTTTGACAAATATTTATTCTCTATCTAAAACATGACATGGAAAGCATGAAAAGTTAAGATTAAATTGTTTAACTGATCATGGATTATGGCATTTATTGGCACTCTGCACATAATCATTATTCTTGCAATAAAAAGTAAAAGTAGTGGCATTTTATCTTTCTCACTTTCAAGTCTTATTTTATCTCTTTTTATTTTGGTGTATATATTTTTCTAAGTCCTTTGATTTTTCTTTTAGGACTTTTTACCTTCTTTTTGACTTTTTATTATTTTTCATTTTTCAAAATATGGGAAAATAACTTGCAGAAAGCAAGGTATGTACATATTTACAAGACTATCAAAGTCAATTCCAAATTTTATGAACCGTATTATTATAGGACACTAACAGGTTATTCAACCCCACTTCCATAACTGGAAATTGGAGTTTGGGTCATATCATAGTGACAATAAACTCATCTTTACCCTAGAGATCTTGTAAAAGTGGGTAAATTTTGGAGGGGGCTTTACAACAGGTGTTCTAACACTTGACTCTTAAGGGTCTCAATGGAGGATTAATGGACAATAGGATAGAGTGTGATCCTCAAGTTGATCTCGCCCATTATCCCTAGATGATAGGATATAGTGTTCTCCTTGAGTAGATCTCTCATATTGTCCCAGTTCAATATGGCATAGTGTGATCCCTGCCCTTGTGGTAAGTAGATATCACCTATTGATAGAGGGTGGTAGATTTATCTCCCTTATGATGTCAAATTCTTCTTTTAGATTCGATAGTGTTTAGAAGAGATGAACAAAGATGAGCAATGTTGACATTGGATTTGTCAATAACGAGATATTTGATATGGGACATAATTTTCAGTTGGAAATTTATCCCTAGCCGAGAGGGATTGTTAATTTGGCAGCTCAGGGACAAATTCCCTCCTTTGGACAACATTTCTCATTAAGAAAGACCCCTACTATCCCTTGGAATAATTTAATTCGGTTAAGGAAAAATATATTTTTAAGGTGAAAACCCACACGTGCACAAAAATATAGGTTAGCTTTAAAGAGAAATTGGGCACCCCTTGGAAGCATATAAATACAATACAAGTCATCCTCATTTAGACACATCACTCACACATTCATTCTTATTATTTTTGAGGTTTGATCTCACTCTTCTTTGGATTGGTTCCTATAGGTTTGAGATTTCTGGGTTCAAGCTCTCATGTGCGAGAAGAATAAATTAAGTTGGATTTGCAGGGTTGGATCAAGGAAAATTCAGCTATGACCACTATGTTGGTAGGGTTCCTCCTACGACTAGAGAGTTATAGCCGCATTGATTGACACTAAGTCATTGTGGCTGTGACCTAGAATGTTATTGACCGTTGACTGCATAGCTAGATTAGTTTTGGAGACTTTGACTTTGATCATATTTGTCTATTGGGATAATCTCTTGGATATTGTCTCATTTTTTTTTGGATAGTCAAAGGATTGACCATGACTCTTGATTGGTGAATTGGATCATTTTATTCTCTTTGCTAAACATTTTATGAAAAAATAATAAGAAGAATATTTTGAAAGGGTTTTCCCCCTTGTGGGGTTTTTCCTTGCTCTTTGAACAAATTTGGTGTCTCTCTTGTTATTTCTCTTGATTGTACTCTACTATACATTGCATTTACTATTCTATCTACAATTGATATTGATCATTGGAATATTAAATCATTTTTGAAATATTGTTAATTGAAGATAAGAATTGGGCTAAAGTGATTGTAATAACATAGAATAATGGAAAATTAATATTGTATCAAATCCAAGGTGAAGACAAGCTCAAGGAGACAAGATACAAGAGCGATGATTATTGAAAGAAGCTCAAGGAGCCTATTTAATTTGGTCAAGATGTCTACCTCTTACTTCAAGGATTCTGAGAAGTTGGGTGACTCATCAAAATTTTCTGCTTGGAAGATTAGGTTGGAAGTGATATTGAATGAAAATGATTTCTTGGAATATGTGGAAGGAAGAATTCTCGTACCTTTGGAAAATTCTACCACTGTTACCAAATCCAAGTACAAGAAAGGTGAGCTTAAAGCCAATAAAATTCTCATTTATGGTTTGCAATATCATTTACTCATTTATGTTCATAGATTGAATAAGTCTAAGGATATTTATGACAAGCTGGCTGGGATGTATGAGGTCAACAACTTGAATCACATCCTATCCTTGAAAAATCAACTAAAAGTGATGAAGATGAACAAGGGGATATTCGTGCAATCCTATATCATGAGAGCATCCTGCCTAAGGGATCAATTGAAGTCTTTCGGTGAACAAATATCTGATAGAGAGTTGTTGGTGGTGACTCTTCAGGGTCTTCCTCCTATTTGGGAAACCTTCATTACTATTCTAAGCAACAATAATGTTCTTTTGACATTTGATGAGATTGTTGGTAAATTCACATAAGAGGAGACCATGATGATTTATATAGGAAGGATTAAAAATCATGAAGAATGAGACCCCTCTGCATTCATTGCTCAAGACAAGATTAGGAAAGGAAGAGGAAGACCATTGGGTTCAAGAATTCATATCCCTGTATCAAAAGACTCCAAGAGAAGAGGAAGTAGGATTGAATGCTTTATTTGTCATAAACATGGGAATTATGCTCGAGAATGCCTATAAAAGAGAAATTAATCAAGATCCAACTATAATAACAATTGAGGCTTGAAAAATAATAGGTTCAATGTAGAAGAAGAAGAGATACACTTGACGATCAAGAAGAAGGCCATCATCCTCAAAATAGGTCAAGGAACTCTAGGAAGAAATGGATATACTATTTGAAGCACAAGGATGAGGCTTTCAATATGTTCAAGGACTTAAAGGTGCTGATAGAAAGTCAAACAGAAAAGAAGATCAAGCTCTTTAGTTTTGAAAATGGTGAAGAGTATATGTCAAATGAGTCCGTTGACTTTTGCAAGCATGATTTTTTATTTTTTACTATATATATATATATATGTATATGTATATGTATATGTATATGTATGTATGCACACACACACACACAAACACACACACATATAGATGTATGTATGTATGTATATATATACACACACACACACACACACATATATATAGATGTATGTATGTATGTATGTACACACACACACACGCACGCACACACATATATGTGTGTGTGTGTGTGTGTGTATGTATATACACACACACACACGCACGCACACACATATATGTGTGTGTGTGTGTGTGTGTGTGTGTGTGTATATACACACACACACACGCACGCACACACATATATATGTATATATATGTACACACACACATAGATATCTGTGTGTGTGTGTGTGTATATATACATATATATATGTGTGTGTGTGTGTGTGTGTGTGTGTGTCTATAGACACACACACACACACACACACACACACACACACATATATGTGTGTGCGTGCGTGTGTGTGTGTGTGTGTATACATACACACACACAAACACACACATATATGTGTGTGTGTGTGTGTGTGTATGTATATACACACACACACACGCACGCACACACATATATGTGTGTGTGTGTGTGTGTGTGTATGTATATACACACACACACACACACACACACACACACACACATATATATATATGTATATATATGTACACACACACATAGATATCTGTGTGTGTGTGTATATATACATATATATATGTATGTATATGTATATATATATGTTTTCTAAAAAAAAATAAAAAAAAAATGAACTTTTTATATTGTAATACAAAAAGTTATAAATCATTGAAGCGATATAAGACTAGGCCATAGCCCTCGAGAGTATCAGCTCCTAAAGTAGTCTCGCCAAAATTAGGAAATAGAGTAGTTTTGCTTTCCAGATACAAATGAGAAAAACACCACCAACACCGGTTGGTCTCTAACCTCTCCATCTGTTCCTGGGCCTCCTCTTAAGAGGAAAAACTAGCCCAAACATAAACAAACAGATAAAAAAATAACAGTCAATGAACCATACGATCAATAGAGAAATCATGGTTTTGTTAAAAGTCTAAAGTGTTATACAAAAACCATAAAAAGAACAACATGTAAGCATTAATCTTGAGAAAGCAAGCTGGAAGGAATCAGATCAGTATGGGGGTTGATCCGACTCCACATGAACAAATTTTCTAAGCATGATGGAATCAAGTGTTGGGTAATTTAATTCATATTTAAATTACGTCATTAAATTTTCAAACTTGGGGTTCATGTAGTTGCGAAGTGTATGTGCACAATATATGCTAGGAGGTTTATTTTCGATCAAGAAATTATATTATGGTCTACGAAATTCAAATGCAAGTTATCTATTCAAGAACTTCCCTTATCAAGTAAGTGCACATATTATTCTATAAAACTTGTTTAAATCAAAAGGAAATGAATTAAAACTTAATTTAAGAACAATAATTGTCAATTGATTTTATCTTGTAATATGAAAATATTATGCTACTAAATTGAATTGAAAGACTAATTTAATTTTCAAAATGGAAAAAATATATAGGAAACTAAATCAAAAGTCTATGCTACTTGACTTATGAATGGAAAAATGATTTTGAAATCAATTCTACTAAAGAAATTTTGACTAGAAAGAAGAATTGAAATTAATTTGAAAGAAATGATCCAATTCTAAACTACAAGTCTTTAGATTACTAATGTGTGCTGTTATTATTAGAGTCAATCTGAACATGATATTAAATCTGAGATTAAGCGGAAATTTCAAATAATTAAACTAATCAAGGAAATATTTTGTGTTTTTGTCTTTTTAAAATGAGCGCTCATCTTGTGAAAACAAACCAACAGTAAGTGATATAAACCAAAATAAAAACACTAACAAGTTGTAGGAAAATTGTTAAATTAAATGGAAATAATTAAAAATAAAATAAATAAATAAATAAGCTATCTTATGACTCTTCAGGGGGCCCTCCTGTCAAGCGCAAGGATCAATTAACTCAATCAACAAACTAGTCACCAACACATATGAACATAAGAGGAACAAAGTATTTATAATTATAAAAATAGAGCTTTGATGGTAACAATTACACACTTAAATCTCTTAATAATCATCCTCATATTCCATATCGAGGCTATATTTATACTATTTCTAAATTAACCACTTGAAGGAATTAATGCTAAAAGGCAAATTCTAGGATCGACAATAGAGCATTTAAATTCGATTAAAAAATTGATCTTGCATGATTTTATCTTTCATAGAAAATCCTGAAAATATTATTTATCTACACATTAGCTATTCAAATTTAGATACTTTCTCTCTTGATGGAACCCTTTGACACTCTTGCTTGATGTCAAAACTGAATTCCTAAAGCCCTTGTGCATGAACAAAACCAAGTTGACCACTACTTTGATCAATCAGATCCTCCAACCTTATGATATTCTGAGTAAGCACAATAGGTGGGTGTACATGTCTTAAAAATTTGACATCGATCCATGTATTTTTTTTATCTTTAAAATATATAGAACCTATATAAACATGGGATGAACTATGAAAAGTATAATTAGCTACGAAAATTACACAATTTGGTATTCGTAGTGATATTTTAGTCAATTTCATAAATAAAATCTAGAATATGGGATACAATTGTTTGATACATTTTGTTATGGATGAGGATGACCAAAATGACCTTATGACCTATAAATATATCAAAAATAAGTATGGAATGGATGAAAAGAGAAGAAAAATATGTCAAATTGAGTACAATTCGAGGATCCAACATCAAGAAGGAAACTATTGTACCTTATAATCTAGAGCATAATGGTGTGGCTGAAAGAAAGAACAAGTCAATCATGGAAACTGCTCAAGATATGCTACATGATCACAAGATGTTGAAGTTCCTATGGGGAGAAGCTAAAAATACATCAGTCTATGTTCAAAACAAGGTTCCTCATCAAACTTTGGACAACAAGATTCCCAAAGAAGTATTCACAGGTGTGAAGCATGACATTGTACATCTCAAGATATTTCATTTCCCCATAGATTTCCGTTTGCCGAAGGACAAGAGGAACAATCTAGAAGCCACCAGAAATAAAGGTTATTTTGTTGGATATTGTGAAAATTATAAATTATTATATATAGCCAAAGGAAGATCGAGTTTATTAGGGATGTAACTTTTGATGAAGATGCTGCCCTTGGAAAAGCAAGGGACCTTCCTCCACATCCTCTCATTGAAAAGAGAGACGCTGACATGGACCTATAACTGGAAGGTACTTTTGTGCCAAAATATGAGGAGGACATTGTTAATGATACCATGGAGCATATAGACCCCTTGGATGCTCCTGCAAGTGATCCCCCTTCCAGGAAGATACCATTGTGGCTTATTCACACATTACAAGATGCTGAGAGATATTTTTTGCCAAAAGGACCTTTAGAGAAAGAAAGAAGCCATGTTGTTACCAATGATACACTTCAGCTATGAGCACTATCATCACTATTATCTAGGTTGAACCTCCCACCTTTGAAGAAGCTATGAAAGAAAAATTTTAGAAGGATTCCATGGCTGAAGAGTATGAATCGATTATGAAGAATGACATATACGATGTCAGTTCAAGACCTAAAGGAAAATCTGTTGTGACTTCGAAATGGATTTTTAAGATCAAGCATGTAATTGATAGAAGAATTTAGAATTATATTAAGGAAATGTTTGCGGCTCGAGGTTTCTTCCATAAAGAGGAAGAATATTATGATAATATATTTGCTCCCATTTCTCGCTACACTACTATTCGATCGATTGTTTCCGTTGTTGCTATTCAAGGATGGACCCTTCACTAGATGGATGTGAAGACTACATTTCTTCATGGCATACTATAGGAAGAGGAATATGTTGATTAGCCTCAGGGATTTTAAGTGAATGATAGGAAGACTCATCATTGCAAGTTGAAGAAAGCTCTATATGGCTTGAAGCAAGCCCCCAAAGCCTGGTATTCCCACATTGATAGTTACCTAGTGAAACTTGGATTCACAAGAAGCAATGATGATCTAAGCCTATACTTCAAAGTGGTACAAGGTATTCCTATGATTTTGGTTTTATATGTTGATGATATATTCTTGATAGGTAGTGAGTCTCTGATGCTCGAATGTAAGAGGGAGATGGACTTTGAGTTCGAAATGAAGGATCTTGGTATGATGCATTACTCTTTATAACTAGAGGTATGGCAAAGACCCAGTGATATTTTCCTTTCCCAAGGAAAATATGTTATGAAGCTGTTGGAAAGATTTAGAATGATAGAATGCAAGTCCCTAACCACACTGATGGAGATAAAATTCAAGAAGTTATGAAGAGATGCTGCTGGAACTGACTTGGAAAACCCTTCTAAGTATCAAAAATTTATTGGGGCATGGATGTTCCTTGTGAACACCTGTCAGGATATATGCTTTACAATGAAAAATTTTAGTCAATTCATGACTGAGCCACTTCATGCACAATGCATTGCTTCCAAGCACATATTGAGGTATTTGAATATGACGATTAACCTTGGTCTGAGATACAACACCATAGATGTAAAAATTCATAGATACATTGATGTTGATTGGGTTAGAAATGATATTGATAGGAAAATCACATCAGGGTGCTGCTTTAGTTTGGGTTGTGCCCCGATATCTTGGATGAGCAAGAAAAACAAATCTATAGCTTTAAGCATGACTGAGGCATAGTAAATTACTTCTAACATGGCTAGCTATGAGGCCATTTGGTTGAGGAAGCTCTTTAGAGATATGGTTGAGTAGGTCCTTGATACCACCATGATATACTGTGACAATAAGAGTGGGATTCAATTGGAAGAGAATCCCATATTTCATGATAAGTCTAAGAATATTGAGATCAGGTATCATTATATACGAGACATGGTGTAGAGAGGAGAAGTGAGGCTACATCATATTTCGACTAATGAGCAAATAGTGGATATACTCACAAAGGATTTTTTGAAAGGGAAGTTCCTAGCCTTAAGATAACAACTTGGATTGATGGATGTGACCCTTCTTGGTAAGGGTCTCATTTGATCAAGAACACTGAGCGTGCTATTCCCCCCTGTTGAGCTCCTAGGGTGGGAATGTAGCAGTAAGGGCTCCTAGGGTTGAGGGACCTCTAGAGGGTGTGTATCCTTAGCATTTTGGTAATTATATATTGCTTATTGTCACTTTGATAGAGTATAACCCAGTTGGAATCCTACCCACAAGCTAGGCTTGTTGGCAGTGGACCTCCCTATCTGGACAGTGGGTTGAGGTGACTTGAGATAAGGTGTGTATCCTTACCTATGTGGTAACTCGATCTCACCCAAGTCTTGGATGCAGGTGTTATACCAATTAATGCTTAATGGTATGGACGAAGGATTAGCATAAAATAGGAAAAAGTGTGATCCTCAAGTCGATCTCGCCTATTTTCAGTAGACGATAAGATAAAGTGTGATCCTTGAGTAGATCTTGCCTATTTCCCCAGGTCAGTAGGAAAACGTGTGATCCTTCCCCTTGCGGTAAGTAGATCTCGCCTATTGATAGAGGGTGGTAGATTTAGCTCCCATATGATTTAAAATTATTCTTCTTTTAGATTCGAGAGTGTTCAATAGGTATGGGTAGATATGAGCAATGATGACATTTGACTTGTCGATAATGTGAAATTTGATATGGGACATATTTTGTAGTTGATAATTTATCCCTAACAGAGAGGGATTGTTAACTTGGAAGCTTAAGGACAAATTCCCTCCTTTGGAAAACATTCTTCATTAAGAAATACCCCTCCTATCCCCTGGAAGAATTTATTTTGATTAAGGAAAAATGTATTTTTAAGGTGAAAATCCACATGTGCACAAAAATACTAGTCAAATTTAAAGAGAATTTGAGTACCCATTGGAAGCATATAAATACAAGACAAGTCATACTCATTTGGACACATCACTCACACATTCACTCTTCTTATTTTTAAGGTTCAATCTCTTTCTATTCTTCATATTGGTTCATATAGGTCTGAAATTGTAGGGTCTGAGCTCACATGTGCGAGGATAAGACATTAAGCTGGAGTCACAACGTTGGATTGAGGAAAATTTGGCTACATATGCTAGGTTGGTAGGGTTCTCCCTAAAAATATAGGTCTAAAACCACACTGATTGACACTAGGTCCTTGTGACTGTGACCTAGAATATTGTTGACCATTTACCACAGAACTGGATCAATTTTGGAGATTTTAACTTTGATAAGATTTGTCTATTGGGATCATCTGTTGGATATTGTACGGTTTGTTTTGTTGGATGATCAAAGGATTGACCTTGAATCTTTATTAGTGAATTGGATCATTGTACTCTATTTGCTGAACATTATATGACAATCTAATAAGAAGAAGAATTTGAAATGGTTTTCCCCCTTGTGGGGTTTTCCCCTAGTCTTTGACCAAATTTTGTGTCTCTTGTTATTTCTATTGATTGGCTTCTACTGTACATTTCATTTACCATTATATCTAAAATTTCTATTGATCATTGGAATATTAAATCATTTTTGAAATATTTCTAATTGAAGATAAGAATTTGGCTAAAGTGATTGTAACAACATAAAATAGTGGAAAATTAACACATAGTCCTTTCCCTTTTACAACCTTTGAATATTTTACTTCAAAATCATATTCTTGTAATTTTCCCAACCAATTGGCTCATATTCCTTTCGAGAGTTGTTGTGCTAACATCATTTTGACCAATGGGTATGGTACATAAGCTATCACACGAAATGTCAAGATATAACTATTGAAATATGAAATAACTTTTATGAATGCATAAGCCTTTTTTTCCATCAAAGAATAATTCAGTTCATGTTCTTGTAGTGCTTTGGTCATAAAAGAGATCATTTTCTTCTTTTGAATAATTCATCTGTCTGAGAACTGCGAATATAATATCTTTAAACGTAAAGACATACAATATAAAATCTTTTGCAAAATCTAGAGTAACCAATATTGAAGTTGAGACAATTGTTTCTTTATATCCAAAAAAATATTTTTCATTTCATCCATCCATTTGAATTTATTTCTCTCTTAACCGATTTTTTAATTGGTATGACAAGAGAGGAACAATCTGGAAAAAAAAAATAACAAAATCGATCTTCCCGAAGAATGATTGTACTACCTTATGAATCGTTGGGAACTTTAATTCTTCTATAACTTTGATTTTTTCAAGATATATGCATATTTGTTTTTCACTTATAATATGACCAAGTAATTTCCCTTTGGATACTACAAAAAAACACATCTTAGTATTAAGAGATATTCCATACAGTCTACACCTTTCAAAAACTCTCTACAGGTTCTCCCAATGAGAAGCATTAAGCTTGGAATAGATGGTAAGGTAATCTTGATAATTTACCATGTTTTTTATTATCATCTCCTTAAATGCATGATCCATGGCTCTATGAAATATTGCAACTTAATTTTTTTAGTCCAAAAGGCATTCAAACATACTCATAAGTTCCTGACGGTGTCGTGAATGTTTTCTTACATCTGTCCTCCTCAACTACCGATTGTTGGTTGTACCCTGAAATCCCATTAGCAGGGACATCACTATAGATAATGTAATTTGTTATAACAATGTATGCATATTTTTAAAATGATAATTATCCTAAGTGAAACCTTTTAATATCAAAAAAATCAATACATATTCTTATCTCTATGTTCTTTTTCCCAACCACAATTGAATTGGATACCCAGTGAGAATGTCTTACTGGAAAAATGGTTCATGGTTTCTCCATTTATCAATTTCAAATTTCACTAATAGCTTCGGATTTGGATTGTTTAGTCTTGGCTTATGTTTCACTGGCTTTATCCCTTTCTTTACAAGAATAACACGTTGTATTATTTTCATGTCAAATTCCTTTAGATCTTGATACATCCATGCAAAAATTTCTTGGAAATTTTTGAATGACCTTATATATTAATCAATTTCATGCTAAGTATAATTGATTCCAATGTCTAACCACTTTGGTTTTTGCGAAGTTTCAATATTTAGTTTCTATTAATCCTAAATTTTTTGAACTAATGACTTTTTTTTTTTTAACAAAGTAGTCTAAATATGATCATCTTGATTTAAGAGGGATTCAAGGCATACTCATATTTTGTTGCATTTTTTTTTTATGTTTCTTCATTTTATCTATATTATTCAACCATAAAATCAACAATATGTTCCTTAATATCAAATATTTTCTAATAATATTAATTTTCTAGAGCAGATGGATGAATTATGACTTTGACATCAAATGATCTGTGTGTTGTCCCTATAACGAATAAGGAAGCCACTAATACCAAGTAATCAAATTTTTGGTTTTTTTCACTTGGTACAAACAATATGTTTAAGGAATTAAAATTTTCAATTGATTCCCAAACTCGTTCAACATAAGCCCTTAGCTTATTCTTATTAATTTTATGCTTTTTGCAAATTTGATTAACTATCAATTCAGAGTCTCCCATAATAATAATATCCTTGATTTTCATTTGTTGAGCCAAAAACAAACCCATTAATAATGCTTCATATTCACCTTCATTATTGGTACAATACAATTTTAAACTAAAGGCATTTGGAAATCATTCTCCTTGAGAACTTTTAAATACACACTAGCCCCTGATCCAACACTCGAAGAAGCACCATCAAAGAGAATTTTCCAAAAACCTTGAAATGAATTATGATAAACAATATTTATAGTATTTACACCATTTATTAAAACATAGTTCCAATGACCAACATCAATATAGTTGACTACTGTCTTGGTTTCCTTCTCAAAGAATATTGGATTCTTCATTTTTCGAGGAACTCTGTTAATATACCATCCTTGTTTTGGAGCATCATGAAACTACCATCATTCATCACATATCCATATAGGGGAAAACTCCATTCTATTCCAAAAAAAATTCCATATGAAATAGGAAAATCCACCACAATTATCGTAAAAAAATAGTGATATGAGGTGTTGAACTTATCGATGCACAAAAATATTTATTCTCACAGTATGTTGCAACTTTTCTTGAGTCAAATTAACATATAATTTCTATTATCTAATAGTATTTGGTGCAATTACGACTAATTTCTTGCATAATTTAAAGTGGCATAATATTATTTGCAACACCGCTATCCACTAAACAATTATGTAATAAAAACTCCGGTGTCAGTTTCCAAAGATAAGTAAAAAGGATGAAATTTCCCTTGGGACTCCAAATGAGGGATAGGTTGTGTTTTTTGATTACTGATGGTTGTTGCTTCTACCCTTGTTTTAATTTTTCCTTTATTATATAGAGCTTTGTGTTAGAATATGTTGTCATTGATGGCAAAGGAAAAGAATATGATGGGATATTGTTGCATATGTTGTTAAAGCATGTGGTAATTGATGTCAAATATCGATATGTTGTCACTGTCAAAGGTGTTGTTGGCATAAGGAGGATGTTGGCACAAGGAGGATGTCACAGGTGTCAATGGTGTTGTATCCATATAAAAGATAATGAAATAGAAAAATTAGACAAGATTGTAAGAAGAAGGAAGATCAACACATGTATGGAAAAGGTAAAGCTCATATGTTTCCAAGTAGATTGGTGAACAAAAGTGGTGGAGTTATTTGGTTAATGTGTAGAGAATTTTGAGCCATTTATAGAGTAATAGATAAAATAAAATGCATTTGGAACCCAATCAGTTGGATAGAGAATTGAAAGAGCTTTCTAATGGTATATAGATGTTCCAAAATAGCCTCTTGGATCATAAGTTATTTCCAGTAAAAGCCAGGTATCCCCAAAATTCAAAGGCGTGGAGTTAAAATTGGAAAAGGGGCCATAGTTGGTGATAGAATAGGAAGTCATGCACATTATAACAAAGGAACTAGCAGAACCGCTAAAGGAGATTCGGGTAAAAATGAGCTGATAGAGGAGCAATGAAAGAAGTTCTTATTGGCCAAAGGTGAAGCCCCTTATAACACATCATCCTAGTAGAAGGCTTCCCCAGAAGAATCATAAAGCACACAAAGGAAGAGCAAGAGGGATGACGTAAGCCTAGGATAACATGGTTGAAAACAAAGCAGCATAGAGCATTTGTATTGGTCATAGTAGAGCACCCATAACACATCATCCTGATGGGTATTCCTCAGAGGGATTCATAGGTGCACACTAAGGGGAGAACCTGAGATGATATAAGCTCGGGAAGAGGTGAAAAATACACACAACGATGAAAAATTATTTTATTAGTAGAGTTTAACTGTAGGAGGTCCCTATAGGATAAATAATCCCAAGAGTTCTTCCATGGAAGAAAAAAGGAAAGCACAAAAGTGATGGCACAATATTATTAAGTGTCGGGATAACGTGGAAGAATGAAATCATTACTAGCCCAGTAGAAAGGTAGCTAGGCTAGCATGGTGAAGAAAAGTAGCAGCAGAGACCAATATAGAGATAGTTGGGCAGCTGTGGCAGTTGCAACAATGTAAAATCTTGTATCTAGTGGTTTTGTGTTTAAAATTTTATTAAAGAAATTGGTTGAAAAATAAAGGCCCAGGGACCCTTTTCTCTCTCCTCTATGGGAGACACGTGGCGACATTTTATTATCTCAGGATGATGTCAACATGACATCAGTAAAGGGACACGTGGCATGAAATTTTGGTGTTTTCAGGTGGTCAAAGGGGCCAAATATGAGTGACACATGTCACCACTCATATGGCACCATGTGGGGCCCATGACATAAGAATGACATCATCCTAGTCCCTGAAAGATTTTCAAGTGAGCGCAATAGGAAAATACTCCAGGATGAATAAGAACCAAACAAACATGGAACTTGTTAGTGACATTTCATCCCAACTAGTTAATTATTGGCTCATAGTGCACGATGGTGGTACCCACTGCGACATCTCATCCTTATTCCTGGACCCCAAAATTCTTTAAACGAGTGAAATTGACAAGATATGGGCTGATAGAGCACCGAGACATGATAACATACACAAATGAGCATAAGGGAAAATGTGAAAGGCACAGGGAAGACCCACATTGGCACATAATATTAGAAGGAAATAAGGCAGGAGATAAAGGTTAAAGAACCAACACTGGGTTTTGTTGCGGCATGAAGAACGAGGGGAAAAAGGTGTTTTTCAGTGTTATATTAGCCCTAGGGGCCGAAAAGGGCCAATCAAAGGTGTTATGTAGTGTTTTTATGAATAAATCACTTGGGACGAGAATGTTTTGAAGTCATAATAAAAGGTTTTGGGCCTATGTTAAAGTGCTTTGGGCACATGGATGAATGAGTCAAAAACTTGATTTTGTTGTTTAGCAGAGTGCTAAAATAATGTAAAACAATAGGAATGAATTAGTTGGTAGATCTGATGGTGGCATGGACATGTTTGAAGGTAAATTTGGTAGAATCGCTAAGTTTTGAGATTTTCCAAAATAGAAAGTCCCAACTAAATCTTGTAAAATTCCAGAATAGAAAAATTGAGAAATTAAGCTCAGTTTTTCAAACAGAAACATTTGAGGAGTATTTGAAGACATGGAGAGAATATTCATATGACTATATAGAAGAAATAAAAAGGAAAAAGGAAATATTCATGCAAGCATCAAAGTGCAAGATAACTAAAGTTCGAATCCTAAAAATGTCAGTCCAAAATTTATATAAGCAGAATCAAATTTACAAGGTGAAGAATTGCAACTGTGTTGGTTGTGTTGGTGTGAGAGGTTGTTGGTGCAATAAGATGCATAATGTCAGTATGTATCAAAGGTGAATAAAATATTATTTGATATATGAGAGGTGAATAATGCAATTGGAGACATTATTTAAATGATGTTTTGGCTACTCATTAAAGATGATTTATGGTGAAATTAGAACTTGCTACAGATTGATGCTGCTAGTGTGTTGGTGGTTTTTATTAGTGATCATATCTTTATGAAGAAGAATATATGGCAATCATATATTGTTGAAGGTGTTTAATGGTGTTTGTGGTAAGTGGTTTATGTGAGAAAGTTATTTGTTTACGAAAAAAAGTGGCTTATTGATCTGAGTTTGAAAATGGATGAACAATGGATCAATAGGGATAATAAGCTGTAGCTTGAATTCTAGGGGAAATAGTCTCTTTTAGTGAAAACTAATAAACAAGCAGGGGAAGTATTCCATTTCAGTAAATACTAATAATCGAGCAGGGGTAGTAGTCCCTTTCAGTGGTAGCTGATAAACAAACATGGATTAGAATTTCCTTTCAGTAGTAGCTGATAAACGTACAAGTGGAATCTTGTGGGGTAATGATGTAATAGCAAGTTGAAGCTTGTGGGGTAATGATGTAATAACGAGTTGAAGCTTGTGTTTTCCAAAGAAATAAAAATAATATTGATGTCTTATATATATGTTGCACATTTGTATGATAGTGATTATGAAGTTATGTTTTACATGATTGAGTTATGATGTTGATTACATGAGTGGTTGATAAAGTAATCAAAAAGTATAAATTTTCAATATTTGTATAATTTGGTCACACTACCGATTCACCCCCCCTCTCTGTAGTGTCATGGTTTCGATTGTTTATAACAATTGGTATCAGAGAAACCAAGTTCCTTCAAGATTAGTTTAATAGCTGTAAGGAAGATAAGGGAACAAGCATAACCAAGATTATATGACCTTAGATGGAGTTCCATTTTTGAATGGCTCAATCCACTGTTGTGATCTCAACTTATTTACCTGTTACAACATTTTTTTTCTTTCCAATTTCAATCCTTTGATCCTTTTGAGAAACAACAAAAGAATCTGAAGTGATTTGGTTGAAATTAAACTTATTTTTTTAAAAAATTATTTAACTGTTCAAATGAAATTTTGAGATGGAGACCTTTTTCTTTTAGGAAAATTTCCAACATATTTTCCCTAAAATTTAGCAACTCGTCTATAGTTTCACTATTTAAGAGTTTGCCTCTTTCAGCAAACTACTGAAAGTCATCAATATCTATAAAAATATTATGAAAAGGAGGTTCTTGATGAGTAAAATTTTTCATATAGCTGACTGTTATGTAATGACTGCTAATAATTCCATTAGGATCATATTCATAAAGAGGCAAAGAAAATAACAAAACTTCTTGAAGCTCTTAAGCTTCTTTGAATCCATGCCCCTATCTCAAATACTTATGTCGCCAAACTTGATGGGAAAACTAGGCTAGGTTTTCTTTTGTAGTTTACTCAATTTTTTGGCTTGGCCATTTAACACAGCTTGATTAACCACTTCTCTCAAAGAAAACCTTTCCGGGATATATCAGTGCAGAAGGTGGGGACCAAATTTACTTCCAGAAACTCTGACATAAAAAAATAACTCCACAAACCAATGAACAATTGACTCTAGGCCTTCTCTCAAAGTTTGAATAATTCTAGGAGGTGTTTTTCAAAATAGGCTTTCATGGAAAGGAATCAAAACATAATGGAAGTTATCATAAACATGTTCTTTAAAATCAGAATCACATAGGATAGGAGCATAATATTGGATAGGAAATTGCTGATCAGACCGATAATTCCATTTCATGAGTGGGAATGGAATTGAGGCACTGACGATATCTATCAAATAGGCATACATGAAAAAAATATGTTTGTAGCCAGGGGGAGATGGTAATGATAAATTTAATGAATCAAGATATTATGTGATAAGATCTTAGCCTAGTTTAGATGTTTCCTCTAATTTAAAATGCTATGGATTATTGGAATCCATTTTCTTTTGCAATTTTCAGGATCTTGTTCCCCATATATTATGGTTAGCATTTTGATAATAAATATTATGGGTTTCTTAAAAATAACTATGGGATATTCCTTATTTACTTTGAGACTGAAACCTTGATTTTATTCCCTTAACCAAGCTTCAATCACTTTGTCATAGCTTTCTCCACATTTCTTGAAGACATTGCTTCGAAAGTTCTTAAGGAAATCAACATTAAGGTGGATTTATGGGGTATTGAGTTTATAGATAGCCGATATGACTTCAACTTTCCTTGAGGCTATGAAAATTTGTTGATGGTATGATATTGTTTGGGTTTTAATATCAAATTGAGATAAAATCCACGAAACCATGTCATAATAAGGAAAAATTCTGGCCCTAGCTGCTATTTTGTGTAACTATGTTGCTCTGATTGCTTCAAACTGATTTTTCTTTGTTTGAGAAGATATTCTGTTGTTTAACCATTCTCTTTCTTAAAAGAAACCAAAATTTTCCTCCCAGCTCATCGTACCTAATTTTTGTGTTTTGTAAGTTGAGTCTGAGATGAGGAATAGGTTGAAGCCAACTTCCTTTGGTAGAAGACTCTCCATATGTTTATGTTTATCCCTTATTTGCTCCATCTGCTGCTTTTTTGTTGGAGATTTTCCATTTTCCCCATCTTATGATGTGTGAACAAAAATTAGAGCATATATAAGCTTTCCTTATTTAGAATTTGAAAATTGAAATTAGGAATTTGTATAATATCATCCTGCTTACACATAATTTCTCAAAATGGTATCGTATTTCCTAAATTAAATATTTCTCCGAACCAGGCTTACGAGAACAACATGCAGGCCTAATACTCTAAGAACTTAAGAATTTTGATTAGGAATATGATAAAATCATGAATTAACGTGTTCTTTAATTTCCCGTAGAGAAAGCTAACTATTTTCTTTTCGTGAATT
The DNA here is from genome assembly GCA_034641835.2 of Pinus albicaulis. NCBI lineage: Eukaryota > Viridiplantae > Streptophyta > Pinopsida > Pinales > Pinaceae > Pinus > Pinus albicaulis. The sequence goes on along the minus strand of CM076574.1, from coordinate 53,874,028 downwards.
GATAAAGGATAGGAGAAATTAAATGATGATTTAATAGACAATTAGTTAAACCTGAAATGAAAGAATTTTTAAAATTTTATTTCAAAAAGCGAGTTGCATAAAATCAAGAAAACTAATGTTTTATTTGGATAGTCAGAAAGTCGGGAGGTCAAGCAGTCACGTGGTTTGTTTCGTTTATTTTGATAATATGATATTCACGAATAATACTTACACATGTAATTTTTAGTTGGCCCGACCTACTAGTTGGGTGATCAGATGGGCGGGTAGTTGGGAATTTATATTTTATTTACAAAGACCCTTATAAATCCAACCTCCGACCTAAAATTTCAAATTTTTTTGTTGGGTTTTTATGAAAAACATTTTTTTTAAGGGTATTTTGTTTATTTATTTATTATTCATTTTTATTATGTATAAAACAAAAGAGGGTTGTCGTAAACCTGTCAACACTTTGGTGGAGAGGAAGAAATAATATCTCATGTGTCTGTAGAATAAAACTTAGATTCTGAAAGGAAATAAATTATTGAACAATATGTAAGTGAAATAGACGCTAGTGGTGAATCTAGTGGCTCCTTTATTGAGTTGGAAGATCTTGAAGAAAATATTTATTTAAGAAGGAAACTCATATCATACCTTGAGTAGATCAAGAATCTCAAATCCATCAATCCAGAGCTGGAAGTGGAGAATATAAAATTAAAGGAGTAGTTGACCAGGTTTTAGATTTATGATGTTTTGGAAGAGATTCGAGGTAGTTAAATCCCCCCTTAGAATAGGACAAGTTTGATTTGAAAGGGACTCAACAATAGAATTAAAGGGACCCACCGGATTTGTTAAAGAAATATCCTACAACACTACAGTAGTAGAGAAGTTAACACAACACCAAGGATACAAAAAAAATTCCAAAAATAAAAACAAAGTTATGCATCCCCTCATATGCTTTTATTGTGGTGATGCAGGGCACTTTGCTGCCAAGTGTCCAAAGAGGAAGAAGAAGGTGCAACAATAAAGGTGGACCATTCTATTTCAACAAAAACCAAGAGTTTCTTAGATAAATTTGAATAGCCATGCACATAGAGCCTTTTCCATTCAAAGGTAAAACTATCAGCGGCCCAAAAACACTAGGAGGGCGAGTATGAGTACCAGAAATTGGGTGGGAAGAAGCTTTGGTGAGATGCATAAATCCTATGCCCTTTTCAAAATAATGTTAAATGTTACAGGTGTAAGAATTTTGGGCACTATGTAGTTGCATGAAAACTTGACAAGAAACCTACTTTCTAGAACAATTTCAAACAAAGGTATGGATCATGTTGGGTGTGAGAAAGTACAACTACACAAGAGTTATCACAATAATAAGAAGAGAGGTAGGTCAAATGGTACATGGAGGAAACAAGGACAAGTGTTTGGCCTTGTATCTTATTAGTGGAGTATTAGCGGATCAGATTCTGAAATGCCTATGGTTTATCTCTCTTATATAAGATACAATAGACAGAAAATTCGATCAGATAAAATAATAAACAACATCCCAAGAAGTTCTCCAACAAAATACATGAAAATATAAAGCACATACAATGATATAGAAGAGAAAAAAGTAATTTTCAGATTGGATTTAATGGGTGCTAACAAGACGAATGATGAGTGGTTTGTACACTCAAACTATGGTAGGAAGTCACTGAGTCAAGAAAGAGTACGAGCTCAGCACAGGAAATCATCTCATGGTGTTGAACAAGGAAAAAATCAGCATACCCATGTGTGGAATAAAAAGGGAGATAATCTACTTAGGGGGAGTATATCCCTTGTTCCTCTTCATTAAAATGAATAGGTTGGATTCAAGAGAAGCTATAAAGGGTAGATGCAATGAGCAGAAAGGAACATGCCAAATGATGCATCTAAAGGATAAGGGAAGTATACCACATTTTTTTTCTTTAGCTTATAAAGTTGATAAGACTAGTGTTACTGATTATTATGGTTGATTTGTTTTTGTTTCCAAATAAGATTTACAGACTAAGTATATATAATGATGAAAAAACAAAGATCATGAATTGTTTACTGTTGAAGGTTCCTTGTCTTGTGCAAGTATGTTTACAGATTCTAATACCAAAGAGGGAGCATAGATGTTTTCTTGATGGGGTCTAGACCCAGCTTCAGATATGGCTGTGCGAACCAACAAAACCCACTATTACCAGCCCTTTCGACAACGATTTGCTGTGCCCACCGAAGTCTCACCCGAGGCAATATTAGGGGATACTAGAACCACGTTTCTGCATCTAGAGGGACTATGGAGTAAGGCTTTAGGGCTTATTTTCTCTTCAACACTTATCATATCTTCACATAAAAAATATACTAACTACACAGTCGTTATTCAACACTTCTATTGAAATAACTTGCAGACTGCACAATTCAAATTTAACATGCATTAATCAACATAAAAAACTATAACCCATACTTCGCGATGAAAATATAGATAAAAACCCTAACTTGACAGAAATAACATCAAAAGGAAATATAAAGCAAACACATAAGTAAAAAACACAGATCCATCTTCAAATTCTTATTTTATTACTTCAAATATTCTCAATTCATCGCTTTCCGCCCTGCGCACTCAGCCGTAGGGGTCTGCACTCTCAGCTGTAGACTATCTATGGTCTCCGTGCACTCAACTGCAAGAGCCTTCCCTTTTGCACAAAACATAGAATACAAAATCAATACAAAATTACATCCAAACGCATTTTACAACAAAATATATAAGATATTAGATGTCCTTAGACTCACTAAGATAGCTCCTTATATAGTTTTCTCTTTTACAATACCATGGTCCAAAAACCATGGGTGGAGCTCAAAGTATACCAAACATTCGCATCCCTTTACAAAATAAGGAGCTTTGACCCACACCAAAGCCCCTAAGACTTTATTATATCTTCGTGTTGTGCACTCCGTGCCTAAAAATGAGGAGTCTTTATCACAATATTCAACCTAGGGTTACCCTATCCAACAGGATCCCAACACAAAAATGTGACTCATCCCAAGTCACTCTGCTGCTGTGCCCTAAATATTTGCTTTGATTCGGCTCAACGCATCCTTCATTGGTGGAATTGTATTAGCACATTGCTTCTCGACTTCACAGATTTTGGTCAGCAAATTCTAAGTGGCTGGCCCTGCGATCTTTGTGGAAATATCCTTTTGCTTCTGTAGAAATTTTTTCAGTTGTTTCTACAAAGGTCTGCAACAACTAACTAGCTTCGGCTTCCCATGGTTGCATTCTAGTTGTGATAAGATGTTCCTTTCTATAAAGCTCATCAATTTATCCCTGCAAAAATTTACCCTCTTGGAGACGGGTATACCACAGTACCGGTACTAGAGTCTTCGCGATAACCTTAATATGGTCCATTTTGTTCCAATTTCTCATGAATTCTGCTTCAATATTCTGCACATGAGGGTCCTCATGCTTCATGTGAAAAATCCTAGATCTAGATTCCTACAGCAACAAATATGAATTACTTCTCCTATTATTTGATAATTATTTCAATACATTGAAATACTGAAGTAATTACTGAAGCAATCTACACAAATAATGCTGCTGAATAAATATAAGTGTTGAAACAATATGAAAAAAATACAATGAAAAAAAACCACATTGACACATTTATTTTTGTACTAAGTCCCCAGAAAAAGCAAACTTGGGAAAACCGGTGCAGCAGATCTGAGGGTTTGTATTATTAAGCAGAAGATTCTTGAATACAACTAGGGTGCCAACATCCAGCAAACCCTTTAGATAAATCTAGACAACAAAAACAACTGTGAGATATACGTCACTCAGCAAGTCTCTGACTGATCAAAAATAATGTTGATGAAGCCCTCACTACCTTTGCGTGATTGCTTACACTGTTTCTGCGTAAGCCTGCATAGGCAAGCTAGAAGAACTGTGTCACTCCTTCTCTGTAGTTGATCTGGCTGATATGAAGCTGGATCTTGGCCCTCCTGGATCAGAACCCCAGCCTCTATCTTTCTCCGAACTGAATCCAAGAGACATTGTGCTAGCTCTGCATGATTCTTTGCAGGAACTGTGTCACCCCTGCCAGAAACTGTGTGGTCTCTCTCTTGCGAAGATGCTGCCTCTCTCTGAAATGTATTCTTGGTCCTCCTGACCAATATATGCTTCTGCCCATCTATGGATCTGATCACTGAATCAAATCACTTAGCAAACCCAGCCCTAGTGATTTTTTCTTGATCAAAAGCCGTGTCTCCTCACACAAATTCAAAAATTCTCAATGGCTCAAGTGTCAAGTGTGTTTTCCATAGGCCCCTCACCCTCCTTTTTATAATATTTAATTGACCCTTCAACAACCAAGATTAAAACATAATCAAGGTCTAAGATTAACTTGGAGGTGACCCATGACTTAATATAGAAGATTCACACTTGATTTAATTAATATACTTTAATTAATCAAATTTCCTAAGTTTAGACTTAGGAAAACATTAAAAAATGATTAATTAATTTAATTAAATCATCTCTAAGTGGAATTTTCCAAAACCATTTCTGGGTTTTATGGAATACATGTGTCTTAGCCTATATAAAAAGTTACAAGTCTAGAGCACATCCGATGCTACCATAAATCAACAACGAGGCCCATGCATCGATAGTGTCTTCAAAGACTTGGAGGCACTCCTAGACTGTGGATTCAATAATGGAAGCCTTAATCTCCGCTGCACACTGCTCATGGACCTTTGGTGGAGTAGCGAGCTATACTTGCAACTGCAGCTCAAAAATATTCATCTGTATCTCTATTCGTACCTTGTCAACTTCCGCCTTGGAATATTTTACTACCATTGCAAGTTTTTTTACCTTGTCCTCCGGACCTGAATATGCAGATCAGGCAGTTCACTGCAAACTTTGGTTATGATTTCCTTCAACTTCTGTCTATGTGCAAATTCCTCATCTCGTTCCTCAGCCATTTGATTTTGTTCTCACTTAAAATCATGGATAATCAATAGGGCACACTGCTCTCGGATCTATAGCTCTTCTGCGATGCCCTGATGGAATTCGTGGAACACCTTCAAATGGAGCGCAACATGGTTGAGCTTGCAGTTCTGCCAATGTGACGCTTGTGCCTATTTCTCAGAAGTATAAAAGCATAGGGTACTTTTAGCGATCTGCACCACGCAAATGTCAGTCATGATGTCCAGATCTTGCCCTGATGTACTTGCACCTACTGGTGCCTCGCTTGCTTGAGCCATGGTTGCTTGAAGCCTACTCGCTTGCATCACACCTGATTTCACTATGCTCGTCTGAACCTGTAATTCCTTGAGGCCCTTATGGACATCCACCAATACGTTCTTGTATTGGTCCTCAATATTTCCCCATAGATGCTTGGTGACGTTCCGAACAATGTCACCAATCTCATCGAAGTCCCCCTCACTAATGACCAATGATTCTGGGCCGACGGATTTGTCTGAATTCACCCTTTTCCGTGCACCTCCTCCACTTAGTGTCTGCCATCTCTTTAGAATGTAAGGGTAGGGGGGTCTGTTGGTTCAAAAAATTTATCATCGCCACCCTGAGCATTGCCCCCTCTTGTCTCTGGAGAATCCTTCTCTGTCTCTTGCTTTGCTTCCTTTTTAGCCTCCTTATCAGTCGTAAATGTGATTGTTTTTGGCTGCTTCTTAGTGTATTTCTTTCCAGTCTTCGTACCTGAGGTACTAGTCTTCGTGCCACTCGTGCCTACTTTCATTGTCTTTGTCCCTTCAATGGATGGAGTTAGCCAATGACTTGGCCATTCACTTACAATGTGCACAACATCATCCTCGGTCACCAGGCACGGATGCTCGTACCGGACCTCTGTGAGGTCCTTCTTTTCTCATATGTGCACATGGTGAAAATATTCTTTAAAATCAACAACCTGGCAATATTCTACAAAAATAATTGGTGATAGCCTTGGATTCTGGTTGATCGCCATGCGCAGAATCATCTCAAATCCTACCCAAAAGAATTTTTTCTCCATCGCTCGTGTTAGCTCTTTTGAATGCCACAACGAGGCATATCTTGCAGAGATCCGGGTCCACAGTGGGGAACTATGTCTCATCACGCTCCTTCCATTCTATCAGTGCAATTAAGAGAAAGAGCTATGCATAGTGTAATTTCTTGCCCTCTTCCTGAGCTTCTCTACAATCATCCAAGAATTCCTTGCACAAATACCCTGCCCAGTTGTACACTACACCTTTGCTGCACTGGGCAGCGGGAGAGACTACCGACACTGAAACTTCTTATGCGTGAAATTTTCACATGATCTTTCCTACCAAAATATGTGTGGAAAATTGCACCATATTATCCTTACTGGAGCTAATGGATTATCTTCAAGTTCCCTTCATGATACCATAATCCTACTTCCTGTGCAGTATTTCCACTACGACAAAGCCTTCCTTGCTAGGGTAATTTATAGTCCCATGCTCTCTTTGAACTGTGTGGAGCATTAAGACTCTTCTCCAGCCAGATAGTCAATGTGAAGCCTAAGGAGCAGAGTTATCCTTGTATAAATTTAGTTTGATATCATTAATATGTCTAGGGAATAATTTACCATTAGGCTTCTCGAGTTGAACTGCGTCCCCTCCGAAATATTTCTGACAATGTACGTCCCCAACTAGTGCATTTGTAGCTTACCCACAAAATTTTCGAACTTACTATCATATAAAAGAACTAAGTCTCCATGCTTGAAAGTCTTCTTCTTAATATGTCGGTCATGCCAGGATTTTTCCCTTTCCTTCTACACCGGTTGATGAAATCCAGCGATGAATCTATCCTCCTCTAGCACGAGCAATTTCTCCAATATTTGCTCCACTAGAGCATTGTCCGCCATATCTATGACTGCTGTGATGAAAATACTAGGCATGGTGTACTCCATTGACATCACTACTTCTTTTCCATATGCCAATCGAAATGGATTTTGACCTATCAACTTCTTACAAGTAGTCCTGTAGGCCCATAAGACTACAGGAATTAGCAAATCCCAATCATCCCTGTTGTAATTGCACACCTTATTCAGTGCATTCTCTAGAATTTTTTAAAGGCCTCAACCATGTCATTTCCTTGTGGGTGATATGGTGTACTCTTCTAGTGATGCATTCAGAAATTCGCGGTTAATGCTTCAATAGTATTTTTCAAGAGACGCGTACCGCTGTTTCTCATCAAGATCTTCGGGCAACCAAACTGTGAAAAAATATGTTCAAAAATAAACTTTGTAGCTGTTTTTGCACTATAATTATTCACTGGTTGTGCCTCAACCCATCGTGTGAGGTAATCTGTCACAGTCATAATGTACCACACACCTGTTTTCTTCCCTAGGGGATCAATCGGTCCCACAAAATTGATTTACCATTTATTGAATGCATGCAAAGTGACATGAGTATGCATCGCCATTTCATCCCTTAGCGATGGTTTCCCAGTTCTCTGACAGACATCAAAAGCGCTACAATACTCCTTTGAATCCTTATGCACCGACGTGGGCAACCATAGTTCGACCCTCAGAATATTTTGCGTATTGGCCTTCCCTACGTAGTGCCCGCTTACCACTCCACTTTGTGTGTCAACCAAAATGATGTGTTGCTTGTGCTCAGGGACATATCTTCACAGTATATCATTAGCACCCATCTTGTATAAATGTCCAAAAATCAAAGAAAAGTTGGCTATATTTACTACCAGATATTTCTTCTGATGCATAGTATACTCTGTAGATGCAACTCTCGTAGTTAGAAACTGAATGATATCTAAAAAATTCTCATTCACAACCCGTATCATGAACAACTGTGCATTAGGTAACCCTTATTCCATATTTTTTTGTTCTTCTCTTGTCTCGATCCTCGAAAAATTATCAGGCCCAACATTCAAACATCCTGGCTTGACTATCACTTCGAAATCATACTCCTGAAATAACAATAGATATCTACAAATATTCCCCCCCAACATACACATGTTCACCAAGTATTTCAATGCATAATTATCGGTGAACATTTTGAAGTGTGCACCTATCAAATAATTTCTAAGTTTTTGCAGTGCATATACTATCGCTAACCCTTTGCGCTCTGCGGTGGAATAATTTCTTTCGGCTTTAGACAAATTTCAACTCCCAAAATCGACATGGTGATCTAGATCAAATTCTCCTGGTTGCGTTAATACAACTCCCAAAACTACGCAAGATGCATCGACATGCACATGGAACTCCTTCCAATATGGAAAAACTAGAATTGGCGCAATGAACATCTTTTCCTTCAGCACATCGAGGCTCTTCTGACAGTCATCATCCCAGTAGAACTTGACATCCTTCTTCAAGAGTTTTTCCATCGACGAAGTGATCTGTGCATAGGCCTTTACGAACTTTCTATAATAACCATATGTCTAAGTGTCGTGCGTAGTTGCTTCACATTCGTTGGTGGCTCTAAATTTATGATCACAACAATTTTCGTAGGGACGACCATCAATCCATATCTAAAAACAATGTGCCCTAATAATATACCAAATGGCATGCAGAAAATACATTTCTTCAGGTTCAAAGAAGATTTGATACTTCATGTAGGTATCCAATTGGCTTCGTGATACTATAATCCTGCTTCCCGCGTAGTATTTCCGTTGTGGTAAAGCCTTCCTTTGGATGAATAATTTATATTCCCATGCTATCTTTGAACTATGTGGAGCATTAAGAGTCTTCTCCAGCCATATAGTCAATGTGAAGCCCCAAGGGAAAAGTTGTCCCTGTATAACTTTAGTCCGTTACCATTGATACGTCCAGGGAAAAAATTACGATTAGGCTTCTCGAGCTGAACTGCACCTCTTCTGCACCTCTTGGTGAAATCTAGTGATGAATCTATCCTCCTCTAGAGTGAGCAATTTCTCCAATCTATGCTCCATTAGAGCATTGTCCGCCATATCCTTGACAACTGTGACGCGAAGACTAGGCATGGTGTACTCCATCGACATCACTGCTTCTTGTCCATACACCAATTGAAACGAAGTCTGACCTGTCAAATTCTTACAGGTAGTCCTATAGGCCCATAAGACTGTAGGAATTCACAAATCCCAGTCATCCCTATTGGAATTTCACACCTTATTTAGTGCATTCACTAGATTTTTTTTAAAGGCCTCAACCATGTTGTTTTCCTGTGGGTGATATGGTGTACTCTTCTGGTGATGAATTCAGAACTTTGTAGTCAATGCTTCAATAGTGTTGTTCAATAAATTCATACCTCTGTTGCTCATGAAGGTCTTCGGGAAACCAAACTGTGACAAAATATGTTCAAAAATAAACTTCACAGTCGTGTCTGCACTATAATTCTTCACCGGTTGTGCCTCAGCCCATCATGTGAGGTATTTTGTCGCAGTAATAATGTACCGCGCACCTTTTTTCTTCCCTGGGGGATCAATTGGTCCCACAAAATTGATTTACCATTTATCGAATGCCTACAAAGTGGCTTGAGGATGCATCACCATTTCATCCCTTCAGATGGTTTCCCGGTTCTCTGACAGACATCAAAAGCGCTACAATACTCCTTTGAATCCTTATGCACCGTGGGCCACCATAGTCTGACACTCAGAATATTTTGCGTAGTGGAATTCCCTGCGTAGTGCCCTCCTACCACTACACCATGCACTTCAACCAAAATGATGTGTCGCTCGTGCTCATGTACATATCTTCGCAGCATATCATTAGCCACCATCTTGTATAAATGTCCGGAAATAAAAGAAAATTTGGTTGTATTTACTACCAGATATTTCTTCTGATGCGTAGTATACTCTGTAGGTGCAACTATCATAGTTAGAAACTCAATGATATATACAAAATTCTCATTCACAAACTGAATCGCGAACAACTATGCATTAGGTAGCCCTTCTTCCATATTTGTTGGTTCTTCGCCTGTCTCGATCTTGGACAAATGATTAGACCCAACATTCAAACGTCCTGGCTTGACTATCACTTCAAAATCTTGTTCACCAAGTATTTCAATGCAGAATGATCGGTGAACATTTTGAAGTGTGCACCTAACAAAAAATTTCTAAATTTCATTTTGCTTTAGACAAAATTCGACTCCCAAAAAGCGACGAGGGTGATCTAGATTTCCTTCTCACGGTACAACGTTAACACAACCCCCAAAGCTATGCAGGATGCATCAATATGTACATGGAAATCCTTCCAATATGGAAAAACTAGAATTGGCGTAGTGACCATCTTTTCCTTCAGCACATCGAGGCTCTTCTGACAGTAATCATCCCAGTAGAACTTGACATCCTTCTTCAAGAGTTTTTCCATCGGCGCAATGATATGCGCGTAGGCCTTTATAAAATTTCTATAATAACCTCTATGTCTGAGCATCGTGTGTAGCTGATTAATATACATTGGTGGCTCTAAATTTATGATCACAATGATTTTTGTAGCGTTGACCATCAGTCCCTCTCTGCAAACAATGTGCCCTAATAATATATGAAATGACACATAGAAAATACATTTCTTCAGGTTCAAGGAGATTTGATACTTCCTGTAGGTATCCAACATCAAGTGCATAATAGAAACATGCTTCTTTAACAATCTGAAGATGGTCCAATCATCAAAATACACCTCTAGATATTTGTGGATATATTCTTTAAATGCAATGACTGTGACTCTGGAAAATAATGTTGGCGCTTTTTTAAATCCAAACAACCTGACCATATACTGAAACGAGCCCCATTGATTTGCAAAGGTGGTCTTGCTCCTATCTTCCGCCACAATCCTATTCTGATGGTATCCTCAGAACCCATCTGTAAAGGAGTAGGATTCCTGCCCTCCGAAATTCTCCAAAACCTCATCAGTGAATGGTGTTAGAATCAAATCATGCACACATGCATCATTCAAATTTCTGAGATCGACGCAAATACTTATCTATCCCTTGGTATTTTTCTCCTGGACCACCATAGGGCTCAGACCCACTAGACTCATTGGCTAGTTCAATAATGCCAACAACAAGCATCTTGTATAGTTCCTCCATTACTTTCTCTTTATATTTTGGGTTTAACTGATATAGGCACTGCTAATCATGTTTCAGAGTAATGTGCATAACTCCTAAATATCCTACGATGACTTTCAACTCAGAGAAATTTGTATGAAATAGCTCATGATACTCATGCAATAGTTCAGTGACCTTGCTTACCGTATCATCGTCCCAGTAGAATCCAATATTTGTGAACTTGGGCTTTGCTTCTAAGCCTATGTTTACTGGCTGAGTATTAACAAGTTGTACTATGTTAGGCATCTCTACTTTAGGAGCTGCAACCTCACGCTGTCCTTATGATACAAGAATATTGATGTTGCGCGGATCGTCCTCGTCTTCCTACTCAATCACCTTGTAACATTCTCATGCCAATTCCAATTGTGCAACGCAGTCAGGTTGTATCAAAGCTGTTAGCTCAGTGGTAATTCAAAATATTCCTATTTTGACTTTCTGAAGGGCATCATTAATGCAATCCCAACCATTTGTGAAGCTATAGGTTAATATGAAACCATCAGTCATCTCGTACCAATATGTGGTGCCATGGCGCGACTCCGTTTCAAGATACCACTGTTGAGGTATTACATCCAAGGTTTGGAAGAATATGTGTACCCATTCAGGTTGAGGTTCTTCACCCCAAGCCATATTCCAATGAGACAAATGTTTGTGAGGATCATCCTTACCATTTTACTTTTATGTGATCCTATTGTCTACATAACCAAACCTGAGCCTCATCAATCTTCGATTTTCCTTCCATCCTCCTAATTTTCTTTGTGCACACCCCACCACCTTGTTGGGGTGGACCTAAAAGTGAAGTAAAAAGCTTCATATCACTACTCTTAGGGAAATTTCTTTTCAAACTCATCAAGAAATAAGTTAACATCCTCAGTTCCATCATAATAGGGCAATTCACGCACCTCTAATGTGACGAAACGAAGGGATCTGGTAATTCTATTACACCGCTTAGTAGAAACTTCATGCAATCGATTTTGACAATTCTCCAATTCTTTGTCAGAGTCTTAAACAGATGAGATATCACGCTCCCAACTGATCCTTCCATCAACGGTCATATTGATCTAATCTTCATCCTGCACAATGATCTTATAGATGTTGTTGATATCACCATATTCATTCTGATCTAGTTCTGAATATTGCATGCATTCAAAGGGGTCCAAAGGGATAATGACCCTGGTACCATTCTTTTCAAACACCATATTCTTGTTCTTCAGATTAATTATGGCCTCCATATCATAAGCCCAATAGAAGCCCAACAAAGCAGGATACAAATTTCTATCATGAACAATCTCAATTACTTCGAAGTCTGATAACAAACCTACACCATCAATGTCTACTTCAACGCCACGCAATCAACCCATAGGAATAATTTTCTGTTGATTGGCCATTATTAGATGAATCAACAACCAATGTAGCTTTGGTCATCTCATCCATTCCCATGTCTGCTTTGGAAAAACATTTCCATCTGATCCTAAATCAAGAATGACTTGGTCCATTTCATAATCGCCTATCTGCATAGTTAATCACATTTCTCTGTCAGTTCTCTTCTTATTTATGTATGCTTTATTCACTGCACTTTTTTCAGCGTGTGGTTCTTCTTTTCCAGTGGATTTGTCCGCTCAGCTCTTGCAATCTTTCTACATCTTTTTATGCCTTAACAACTTCATACATGTCTGCAAAAATAACTTCAAAATGGAGGGATAAACTTCCTTTGTTTCAATAATCTCCTTGGGTTTAATATTCTGTGGAATCAATTGTCTCTGCACTGTTGATGTTGAAGGTCCAAGGCTCATAAAATTTATCTTCAATTCCATGAAGGTTTCTCTTTCGTGCTGTACATTGAACTCATTATTATTTTCTCTAGCTTTTTGGACCCATGTATCCTTCATATGCTTATTTCCTTCCACTTTGTCTTTTCCAATATTTATACCACTTCGTGTTACTATGTTGACACTTAGATCCTCTTCACACGGTTCAAATCTCATCATTTGTATGTTCTGGGCAGGCTAGTGATTGCACTTTTCCGATATTTTAGCCAATAATTTAGGACAATATTCTATCTCATGATCAAATGTGCGACAATACTTACAAGATACTGCGACGAGATTCTGAAAATCCCTCGCAAAATGTCGAGGCTGACCACAATTATAACATATGATTTATCTATGACCTCGTCCAATGCCTCCTCCTCGACCACACCCTCGGCCTTGGAAACCTTCACGTGCTATGGGATGACCTGGATTTTCGCGTCCTTCAACTTGCATTCTATATGCCTTAGGAATATTCTGCATCATTAGATCATATCTTCGAATATTCCTTTCATCATGTCCCACTGATCTATATATTTTATAGAGCAATTTCGATGACTGGATATACTTCTCCCAAAAATGACATTAGTTTGTGGGGTGCTGGCCTGGACCCTGGCATAGGCTACACCAGAAATTTGGTCCCATACTTGGTCCAATACTTGGCCCAAGCTTCATTGGAATTAGCACCATAGGACCTAAGTACTCTTTAAATACATGACACTGATCCTTATAATGGCCCTCTGCTTTGCACTTTATGCACCAAAATTCTGAACGCATGTCAGACTAAACCTAATTTCCCTTCTTCAAGTTCAGGAGTTCCATATGTAAGATCACCAACTAGGTTTGGATCTGCTGAACCCCTATGTTGGTATCTGCTACCGATGAAGCTTCTAGTTTCATCGCAATCTCCAATTATTTCGCTTGGGTTGCGATCTTTTGCTACGACAATGGAAATCTAAGATGTGGCAATAACGCAACTATAAACCACTTCTTGTGCTGCTCATCAGTGATCTTGAATATGAATTGACTTAGCAGCATATTAAACCTTTGATCTAATTCCCACACAGTTTCAATGACTAATTGCTTGATCTCTTTGATCTGTGCAATACATTGTGACTGTGATTTCAAATTCCTAAATTCAACATTCAATGCAAGCTTTGTCTGATCCAATGTGGCATTCTGGTTTGTTGCAGAGTACTTCATATACCAAGACAAGGCTTTGTCCTACAAATTTTTGACCGACTGTGCTTTCTTCATATTCTCATCAGTGATGTTTAACGATCTCCACACTGCTTCTGCAAAAAACCAAAATTTCTTGGGATCATCTGATTCCTTGAAAACATGCATCTTCGTTGCATGAGCCATGTTAAATGGGGGAGGTGGAGGTGGAGGTGAGGAATAATATGAGGATGGATTGTGGTAATGGAGGGTTTGGGAATCCCAACACCGCTATGATGATCTCCAAATTCTATCGACGCACTTATAGGGGTCGCAGGGTTTCTTTCTCCTTCTTCACTTTCATACCCAAACAATGGAATATACTCAGATTTAATGTAATTATCATGATCTACACTAAATATCTTACCACATAGCATAGTTTTGGTCTTTCTTCCTCCAAACATCAATCATATTGCATTCGAAACAAACCCTTTTCACACAATAGCATCTTAGTCTAGAGCTTCAATAAGTTCAAGTACTTACCTCGCGGGCCTTTGAAAAATTTGTGCTCGGCTTCTGTATAAGATACAGATGTATCAATAATGAACTCAGTAATAAAGACTCCAAGGATACTATCGATCCAATAATTGACAACACTTGAGATATTTTTTTTTGTCTCCTTGAGTTTCTTAATCAGCTTTGGGTTCCAAGAAGTAGGCCTGTTGTTAAAATGGGTCGTATTCTTAGCTAATCTGGAAAACGACTCATGTAATTCTTTAGCAAATGATGAGAAAAGATCTTATGCTCATATGAGAAAATATACTTATGTAACCACTTTATATTTGATAGAAACGACTTTATTTTTCTTATGTTGCAAAGCTCTTTTATATCTACCCAGTCTTGAATTTCTTTTCTAGATGGATGCCACATCCACATATCCCTATGTCGGATCCTGATAATGAAATCATTTGTTGACTTGATGGGGCCTAGACCTAGGTTCATATATGGCTGCGCAAACCAACAAAACCCACTATTACTGTCCCTTTCAGAAACGATCTGCTGCGCAGACCAAAGTATCACTCGAGGCAATATTAGGGGATGTTAGAACCAGGTTTCTGCATCGAGAGGGACTATGGAGTGTGGTTTTAGGGATTATTTTCTATTAAAAACTTATCAGATCTTCACAGAACAAATATACTAAGTACACAATCGTTGTTCAACAATTCTATTGAACTAACTTTCAAATTGCGCGATTCTACTTTAACATGCATTAATCAACATAAGAAACCATAACCTAGACTTCGCGATGCAAATATAGATAAAAACCCTAACTTAGCACTGATAAGATCAAAAGGATAAATAAATAAAACACATAAGTAAACAACACAGACTTGTATTCAAAGTCTTATTTTATTACTTCATATCTTCTCAATACATCACTTTTCGCCCTGCGCACTCAGCTGCAGGGGTCTGTGCACTCAGCTGCAGACTTTCTAAGGTCTCCACGCACTTAGCTACAGGAGCCTTCCCTTTCACGCAAAACACAAAATACAGAATAAATACAACCTTACATCCAAATGCATTCTATGAAAAAAGATATAAGATATTATATGTCCTTAGACTCACTAAGATAGCTCCTTATATAGTTTTCTCTTTTACAATACCATGGTACGAAAACCA
Organism: Pinus albicaulis; assembly: GCA_034641835.2. Lineage (NCBI taxonomy): Eukaryota > Viridiplantae > Streptophyta > Pinopsida > Pinales > Pinaceae > Pinus > Pinus albicaulis. The sequence continues at coordinate 53,858,366 of CM076574.1, read as the reverse complement.
CGGGAGGAGCTCAAAGTATACCAAAAGTTCCCATCTGTTTACAAAATAAGGAGCTTTGATCCACACCAAAGCCCCTAAGACTCTATTATGTCTTCAGCCTATGTGCTCCGCTCCTCAAAATGCAGAGTCTTTATTACAATCTTCAACCTAGGGGTACCCTGTCCAACAAAAGCCATGGGGGGGGGGGGGGGGGAATACTCAATTTAATATTTGGGTATCATATTATTATATTAACAATTGGTATCAATTGTTTGATGCTTGTAGAAAATCTATACAATATGCATGTATATATCCAGACTCTCCTGATCTCACAATATTTATCTTCTTGCAAAATACAGAATCCTTCCACTATAATTCTTGCGGAAATTTAATCAACAATTGCAAAACACATGAAGCAATAAAAACACACATAACATAGTTGTTTGACGGGAAAGCCTGAAGCTGAAAACCCCAACTATATATTATGTAACATGGAGATCATATGGCAATCTCATACAAACATACAAAGCTTATCACAAGCCCTCAGTACAGTACAATCGTCATACACTAATCAGGACCAATCTTGCAAATCCATGCACCGATATTTCCCTCCTGCTAGCCTGCCTCCACTGCACAATCCAAGCTGATTACAAAGACCAATTCAATGTAATCCCACTCTCATTAATTGCTTTATTATCATTGGCAACTCCAATGTATATATAGGTGCAATCCATGCATCACTAGTAGTCACAATGGATAGTCCATCTTGCCCTTTCACCTATCTCTCCACTAGGTCTCCACTGAAACTTCCATGCACTGTAGTTAACTGATGTATTCTTCAGTTTATTAATGAGTTATTAGTTAGTGAATTAATTAACTAATTAATTCACACCACTCTCACTAGTGTATCAATCAGTTAGACTAGATACAACTAGCTCAACTGAGTCTAACTGAGTTAAACTAAATACAACTCCACCAACTACTTCTCCAACTCCACCAAACTCTGTCACATGAGTTCTAATTGAAGTCCTCCATGCAATAGCTCCAGTAAACCCTCAGGAATAGCGTAATTCCTTCTGTCAGCTGTTGTGCCACATCTGTGCACTTAACTGAAGTGCTCCAAGAGAATAAGATAATGTTTAAAGTCCAAATATTATTAAGAGCTAATAATATTCGACATATCTATTTTTAGACTGGCAATCTAAAAATAGATTCCGCCCAATATGTATAAAAACAAAAATCCATCAAATTTTTCCAACTTGACCAACCATCCACAAATAGCATCCTGCAACTCATAGAATATGATCGACATGTCTAAAAATAGACATAGTCTAAAAATAAACTTTGCGCCAAAAAACACCTATGTGGGCCCCACCTAGTTTAGTTGATTATTTTCCAACTAGGATCAGGAATGTTGTTTCAGGATGCCTCCTTCACTGTTTCTTGTTGCAATCTTCAACAATGCTTAAGGACAAGCATGGAATATATAGGTTTATGGTGTTTTCTACATTGTAATGTTGCAAAAATTTTCAAAGTTTAAGTTGCATATATGATGAATTGTATGTCTATTGTGATGACTTCAAACTGTTCCAATTAATAATTGGTATTAGGCATCAAATTTGCGGAGAGAATTAATATTGGTGAAAAGAGCATGATCACAGGGGGGGAAAAATCAGTTTTCATGTGCTCAACAATTGGCATTAGTTAAAAAATTGGTATCATTGATATCAAAGGTATTATCAATTGGTATTAACTATCATTAGATTTTTGTCAGAGTGTGGTATTGATATTGTTAGTATGAGATTGTCAATCCAAGTTTTGGTGGAAGAGTCTTGATTTATATGTTATTATTCTTGATGATTAAAATGTAATATAGTGAGCCTGTTTCCATTATAAGTATGTCAAGTAGAGTATGATTTGTTGGTTTAAGAATGCATTGGTGAGTTTCCTTCTATGTTTGTCATATAAGCACTTATAAGTGTTCTACTTTGTTGTTTGTCAGTTGAAAAGTTGATAGTGTAACTAATGCATAGGATATATTGTTGTTGTTATTAGAGGGTAGGTGTATGTATCCAGGAAAATGCACTATCATGAATGTAAGCCTAATTGAGACTTAGACTAGGAGGCATGGATTTTATTATGGATAAGTTGTACAAGTATGTACTGATTTAGTGAGAGATCCCTCTTAACTACTTGAGGCAGAGACTGGGAGTAATTACTCCTATCCTTTCAGCTCAATATTCTCTACAAGGCAGAAAGGAATTTCCTAGATCAACTCAAAGATACCTGAATTTTTTAGCATAAGAAGAAGCAATTGACAAGTGTACAGGATAAAAAATATAGGATGACTTTTTTAATAGCGGGATCATATTGGTATATTTTCCATTGATTTCAAAGGGGGAGATGTACATCAAAAAAAAAAAACACAAAATAGGGATAAGTAATGTCAATCAATTAAAAGGAGAAGTCCACCAACAAAAGCACACCAGATCAATAACACACAATGGAGAAGTGCATCATAGGGGGAGTAACGTCCAAAGGAGGAGAAGATAAAGAAGAGAAGTACACTTATATTTTCTTGATTATTGGTGATGTTTTTTTGTTTGATCATGGTGTTGCCATAGATGCCAAAGGGGGATATTGTTAGTATATGTTGTCATTGATGTAAAGGCAAAGAATATGATGGGATATTGTTGCATATGTTGTCAAAGGAGGTGGTCATTTATTGATGTCAGGTATCAATATGTTCTCACCGTCAAAGGTGTTGTTGGCATAAGGAGGATATCGCAGGTGTCAATGGTTTTGTATCCATATCAAAGGTATTGAAATGGAAAATTCAGAGAAGATTTCAAGAATAAGGAAGATTAACATGTGTATGGAAAAGGTAAAGCTCATATGTTTCCAAGCAGATTGGTGAAAAATAGTTGTGGATCTAATTGGTTAAGGTGAAAATACTTTGGAGTCATTTATAAAATAGCAGATCTAATCAAATGCAATCAGAACCCACTCAGTTGGATAAAGCTCTGAAAAAGATTTAAAGTGGTATATAGAAGTTCCAAAATAACTTCTTGGATCATAAATTATTTCCAATCAAATATAGGTACCCCCAAAAGTCAAGGTGCAAAGTTAACGTTGGAACAAGGACAATAGTTGTTGATAAAATAGGTAGTTGGGCACATTATAACAAAGTTTTTGGAAGAAACGATAAAGGAGAGCTAGGAAAATGTGGCTTGGCAAGGGAGTAGTGGAAGTAGTTCTTATTTACCATAGGTGGAGTTCCTTATAGCACATCATCCCAACAGAAGGATTCCCTGGAAGAATCATAAAGCATGCAAAGGAAGAGAAACCAGGATGAAGTAAGAATGGGACATAATGGTAGACAAAAAAGCAGTGGAACACATTTTTCTTGGTTGTAGTGGGAGCTACCATAACACATCATCCTGATGGGGATTCCCAAAATAGATTCAAAGGTGAGCACTAAGGGGAGTTCCCAGGATGATGTAAGCTTAGGTGAAGGTGGGAAATCACACAATGGAACCAAAGTATTTTATTGCGAAGTTTAACTGCAAGAGGTCCCTACGAGACAACTAAGACCGAGAAGTATTCCCCAGAAGAATAAAGGAAAGCACAAAAGTGTGGTGGAAAATGTAACTAATTTCAGTTTTCATAATTGTCATCGTACTCATGTCATTATGTATATCTTATGTATCAATCAAAAGAAGAAAGAAAAATATTATTTTCAAGCATGGGTTTCATGCTTCTCTTGATTGGTCAACTAGGTTAATAAAAACATATTCTTCATGATTTTAGGGTTTTTCATGAGTTAAGAAAGTAAAAAGAGTCCTTTTCATGTATATAAGACCCTATTGGGAAATTTGTAACATGTCAAAGATATTATTTTGAGTTTAGAATTTCAAAATAAGCCTCCAATCATAAGTTGACCCTAACCATTAGAAGTTAGCCTAGAATACGCTATTCAACCTCGTGAAATACATATATAGACAAGAATCTTAAACCTCATTTGAGACACATTCGATCTGCAGAAGAAACAAGTTTGATCTAAAGAAAAGAAAAAGAAGAAAGCAAGAGCAAAGGTTAATAAAGCAAGAAGAAATCAAGAAAAATAAGGAAGATCTATTTTTGAACCTTATTCTCTCACACGTGCAAAGGAATAAGATTTATGCAGCTATTGCAGGGCTAAGAGTTATAGGTCGAGCTTGCATATCTGAGCTAAATGCTGAAACTGAGATTTGAAGAAATTTGAAGGAGGATCAACCCTTGTTGACTTGGTTGATATTTGACCTATTTGGAATATATTGTTGGAGGGATTACTTGGTTCTTGGAGGAGGTATTGAATCTTGTCTTGGGGTCTTGAAATTATCATTTGAATTGATTGTATAATAAGAGAATATATTATTTCTGGGTTTTCCCCTGGCTTGGAGCCTACTTCTTGTGTCTATTTTTTATTGTTCATGCTTTTGATAATTGTTTGATGAAAATAATCTAACAAAGAATAATAAGAAGCTAATATAAGTTCACAAGATTTTATCATGGTTAATGATAATTGTTAAAATAGATACCCAACTAGATTCTCCAACTTGGTATCAAAGCTAAGGTGAAGAAGAGCAGGCAAATTGAAGATCATATTGTTGACATTAGAAGGATTTCTTGTTAAGGGGAATAACTTTCAAAAATATATAATGAAAGAAGAATAAGAACTATTGATATATACATACAATTACTACATCAAGCTTTCATTAAAGACCTCATTGTATTAATAAGGATCAAGCTCTCATGGAAGGAAGGAAGAATAAGCTCTTGTTGAAGAAAATGAAGCATCAAATAATCTTAGAATCATCATCCACTCTTTGAAGATTTTTAAAGAAACTATTGTTAAAAGCATCCTAGAAGTCACCATTCTAGAGAATCTTTGAAAAATCCTGAAAATTCTTGAAAGCATCAAGATAGTTGAAATCACTCTAGTCAAGCCGAAAATGAGCAGAAGAAAGGGACAATTTTTGGTCTTTATTTATGGTTTATTTTTCCATAGGTTTAAGGAGGACATTCGACCGAGTTCTAGAAGGAAAATTCTGAGCACACTTTGAATAGTTTCTCTTTTTAAAAAGAGATTCCATACAGGTGAATTAGATTTTAGAAGAGAGGAATAATTTGTTCCCAGTTTTTTAATAACCCAACTTTCCAGACTTCTTAAGTGAGTCCATCTTCAGGGGTAAATGCCAAATATTCTTTGAAAATATTTGTGAGGATTAGGGAAAAGGAATAATTACACAAACATGAAATCATAATTATAATTATTCCTTTTCCCTAATCCTCACAAATATTTTCAAAGAATATTTAGTTTCTCTTTGTTATGTAGTATGATTTTCTTTTATTGTTGCATGTGGGAGGAAGCACCATTTTGGGGAAACTGAATAGTCTAGGAGGATACCTAGACTAGGCCACATACTTTATTGGAAAGAGCATAGGAAAACATGGATTGTGGATATTTTTGGATGCATACTTAAGGTTTTTCAATATTCCCTATTCAGGTCCCTAAAAACTTAGATAAGTGTGTTCATATATGAAGATTTCAGAGGCCTAGTTGAATGCCCTTAAGAGGAGAGGATTGTAGGTGGGAGGTCCTAATTTTGGACAAAATTGAAGGTCACCTTGAGGTTGTTTAAAGGCATCAATCAGGTGATATTAGGAACCCTAAGTGAAAATATTTGAGGACTATGTAAAACAAATAATATGTGTACACATATGTTATGTAGACATTATAGTTGAGAGACTAGTTGTTAGGGCTTGGAGAAGTCATTTCCAATTGAGAGATGACTACTTGTGTACTAAATGCTTTGCCACCAGAATGGAGAAGTTTTACAACTAGTGTCTACTCAAGAAAGGATACTACTCCTTTTGATGAAGTATTAGATCAATGTATCTTGGAAGAAACTAGGATAAAGGAAAAATATGACATCGAATCAAATGATAAGTCTAAATATTTTGTTGTAAAGTCCTAGAAAAAGAAGAAAGGGAAGTTTGGAAAGTCTAAAGGAAAACAAGATATGTCCAAGATACAATCCTTTGGATGCAATGAGTATGGACATTTTAAGAGGGAATGTCCAAAAAATAAAAACAACAAAAGGAAGGAAAGGAGTGAAGCTCTCATAGGTGAAAAAATAAGGGAGAACCTGAGAAGAAGCCAAAAGGAGAAGATCCTAAGGATATTTATTATTGAAGGTTCATTTGGAATTTGTCTTTCCTCTATTAGAAAGTAGAAGTTAGAGTAAGAATGCATCGTTTCATTCTTTATAATAAGTCTTTATTTTTATGAAGCATAGCATCATAGAATTAAGCATATGATGGTACAAGAAGTAGAGTCTACATAATCAAATTTCTTTGGAAAAGGTCATCTAGCTGTCAAAGAATGAGTAGATTTAGATCATATTTCATGTCATAGATCATCCAAGAACTTTATAATATTAGAAGGAGTCATCTTGCAAAAAGGATCAACATAATCCTCCTATAAGAACAATAATCCAAGTAAGGTTCTTGGAAAGAGAATTATGACTAGTATACTCCACCTAGTGTTGAAATAAAACTCTTGGAGGATGGAGGAATGTAGATGGTTGAGTTGCAGTATGAAGGACATAAGTAAAGTATTTCTCCTGTTAAGAAATAAACCTATATTTGATATGTATAAGAAACAATCTCATTCAAGTAAAGATGGCTAGATGGTTAGATGAAAGAAAAGATATGCATGTTCTTGGTAACTCTTCTCTAGAAGGTAGAATTTATGTATACAAGAATCTTGCAATAAAAGTTGGTTGTAATAATATGATAGGAAGTCTTTCATACGATCACTTGATGCTTGAAGTTTGGATCAAGATTCTTTCATAAAAGTAAGACTTGACATGATGATATTGATCAACATCGAATATGGTTTCTTGAAGAAAGAAAGATAATAATAAAAAATCCAAGGAAGAAGAAATTGCAGCTTACTAGGCACTTTGATTACAAGTGATTAGAATGGAAAAGGGTATTTGGTAAAATATATACCATGTGAAAGGATGCTGATATCAGAAGTAAGCATAATTTGAAGAGGCGAACATATTGACGTAATTTTGATATTGATATCTTGGTTTTGGTTATCTGGTCAATACATGTTTTGCTACTTGGAAGGAAATTGCAGAAAAGAAAAATGGTAGTTGAGGCAAGTATATCTACAACTGTTGGTTTGAAATCAATGAATAAATGGATTGATTGGATGGTTTTGGTAATCCTTAAATGACTTTATGGTCAATATGTCTACATCATGTTGGGATTAAGAGGTAGCAGTGCAAAGAGATAACCCAATGTTCATATGAATGATGAAGATCACTTTCATGTTTAAAGGGAACTATGATGAAGCTTTGCTTTGACTAGATAAATATAATACATTTTTTAATGATGACTAGAGGAAGGTGATATGAAAGGTTTATGGCTCGAATCCTGTCACAATTTGGCTCTTGTGCATTCAGGAAGATGAAATCTCAAAGATACGAAGAAAAGGAGGATCCATGTAGCTACTTAAAGATATCCATGAAGGACTAGTAGCTGATGTATTAATGAAGACACATTAGAAGGATTCCCAATTTAAAATAAGTAAAATAATATCCTCTATGCTTTAGAGGGAGTAATAAGTCTCCATAAATGTTTGAGAAGGAGAAATGATCTATTCCCCAATCAAGGCACTAGGAAGGAGAATGGAGGATTGAATAAGCATCTAAGACTAATGCTCCTTGAGGATATAAAATCCAAGACATGAAGTAGTCTTGTTCACTGACACTCTTCGAGGATTGGAAAGGTTTCCAAGACAAGAGTGGTTGAAGAGGACTAATATTATTTGAGGATTTGGAATCCAAGATAATAATAGTCCTAAAAGGACACATCTAGTGAACATCTGAATGGGGTATGTAACTTTAAGAGATAGTGTCATGTCTCACATAAAACCTCCAAACATTATGTTTTATATAAATAGAGCTTGTCAAGTTAAGGCTTTACTATGTTGCAAATGTTGGTTATGATGTTGATGCTTAAAGATGGTTTACCAATCCGACTCTTCTTATGATAACTCTTCAGTTTGAGAAAATCCTTGTACCTGTTGTACACTTATGAATACCTCCCTATCTAAGAGGAATTGTTGGAAAATGTAACTTGTTTCAATCATCATAATTTTCATTGTACCCATGTCATTATGTATATCTTATGTATCAAGAAAAACAAGAAAGAATAATATTATTTTCAAGCATGGGTTTCATGCTTCTCTTGATTGGTCAACTAGGTTAAGCATGTTATTAATTATTCTAGGGGTTTTCATGACTCAAGAAAGTCAAAAGAGTAATTTTCATGTATATAAGAACCTATTGGGTAATTTGTAACATGTAAAAGATATTATTTTGAGTCTAGAAAGTCAAAATAATCCTCCAAGCACAAGTCGGCCCTAACTTTGAGAATTTGGCCTAGAAGAGGCTATTAGAACTCATGAAAGACATATATATACAAGCATATTTGAACTCATTTGAAACACATTAGATTTGCAAAAGAAACAAGTTTGATTTAGAACAAGGAATAAGAAGGAATTATGAGTGAATAAAGTAAGAATAAATCAAGAAGAAGAGGGAAGATCCATTTTTGAGCCTTATTCTCTCACACGTGCAAAGGAATTATGGTTTTTGCAGCTATTTCAGGACTGAGAGTTGTAGGTCAAGGTGGTGGATCTGAGCTAAGGGATGAAACTGAGATTTGAAGCAAATTGGAGGATTGAACCTTATTGACTCAGTTTATATTTTACCTATTTGGAAGAGATTCTTGGAGGGTTGACTTGGTGCTTGGAGGAGGTCTTGAATTTGGTCTTATGGGCTTGGAGTTTTCATTTGAATTGATTCTACAAAAAGATAATATTTTCTTTCTGGGTTCCCCCCTTGGAGGGTTTTTTCCCTAGCTTGGAGCCTACTTCTTCTGTCTATTGTTTTATTGTTCATGCTCTTGACAATTGTTTGATGAAAAAAATATAGCAACGAATAATAAGAAGCTAATATAAGTTCACAATATTTTATCAAGGTTAATGATAATTTTTCAAATAGCTTCTCTACTAGATTCTCCAACAAAGTGGTGGATCGGGATGACTAAGTGCCATACTAACGTGGTATAATGGAATCATTGGTTCGATAAAAGACAATCAGGATAGCGTGGTGAAGAGGAGCAACAACAAAGACAAATAGAGAGGTAGTCGAGAAACCGTGGTAGTCACAACACTATAAAAATCTTGAATATGGTGGGTTTGTGTTTAAAATTTTAATAAATAAATTGGTTGAAAAACAAAGGCCCAGGGATCCTTTTCTCTATCCTCTCTAGGAGATGCGTGGAAATATTTTACTAGCTTAGGATGATGTCAACATGAAATTAATACAGGGGACACATGACATGCATGTTTGGTGTCTTCAGGTGGTTAAAGGGGCCAAATATGAGTGACAGATGTCACCACTAAGATGCCACCATGTGGGGTCTATGACGTAAGCATGACATAATCCTGTTCCCTGGACCCTAGAAGGTTTTCAAGAAAACACAACAAGAAAATAATCTAGGCTGACTAACTGTTGGGAACACATGGCAGTTGTCAATGACAATTCATCTTGATTGGTCAATGATTGGTTCACAATGCACGGTGGTGGTACCCACTCAGACAACTCATCCCAGTTCGTAGAACCCAAAAGTATTTAAATGAGTGAAATTTAGAGGCTCCAGGCTAACAAAGCACAAGGAAATGACAACGTACATGAAGGAGTGTAGGGGCCGATGAGAAAGGAGCAGGGTAAACCCCGAGTTTTGTTGTGGTGTGAAGACTAAAGGCGTAGAGGAATTTTGCAAGGTTACATTAGCCCTAGGGGCCTAAAGTGAAAAGGGACAAGTGAGGATGTTATGTAGTGTTTTTATGAATAAAGCTTTCCGACTTGGAATGTTTTGAAGTTATAATAAAAAGTTTTGGGCTTATGGTAAAGTGCTTTGGGCACGTGGATGATTGAGTCAACAACTTGTTTTTTTCATTTAGAAGAGCACTAAAATAATGTAAAACAATAGGCATGAACAATTTGATAGCTCTGATGGAGGAATGAACATTTTTGAAGGTAAATTTGGTGGAAACACTAAGTTTGGGATTCACCAAAATAGAAAGTCTCAGCCAAATTTGGTAAAATTCCAGAATAGCAAAGTTGAGTTGTTAAGCTTAGTTTTCAAGAAGAAACATGTGAGGAGTATTTAAATATTTGGAGAGAATATTTAGATGACTTCAAAAAATCAAGACAAAAGAGAAAATAAAAGATTCATGCAAGCATCAAAGTGAAATATCACTGAATTTTGTATTCTAAAAATATCAGTCCAAAATCTATATAAGTAGAATTGAATTTTCAAGGTGAAGAAGTGAAAAAATGAAATTGTGTTGGTGTGAGAGGTTGTTGGTGCAACAAGATGCATAATTTTTGTATGTATCAGGGGTGAATCAAATATATGATTTGATATCTGAGAGCTGAAGAATGTAGTTGGTGATATTATTTGAATGATGTTTTAGCTACTCAGCAAAGATGTTTATATGGTGAAATCAGAAATTTCTAAGGATTGATGTAGCTAGTGTGTTGGTGGTTTTTATCTGTGATAAGAGATTGATGAAGAATATTTTATGGTAATTAGATATTGTTAAAGGTGTATTATAGTGTTTGTGCTAAGTGGTTGAGGTAATAAATTGATATGACTTGGAAAATGGATGAAATATGGATCAACATGTGGAGCAAATGGTAGCTTGCATTCTAGGGGCATTATTCCATTTCAGTGAAAATTGATAAACGAGTAGGGGTAGTAGGCCCTTTAAGTGAAAACTGATAAACAAGGAGGGGTAGTAGTCCCTTTCAGTGGTAGTCTATAAACGAGCAGGGATAAAATTTCCTTTTAGTTGCAGTTGATAAACCTACCAATGGAAGCTTGTGGGGCAATGATGTAATATAAAGTTGAAGCTTGTATTTTCCAAAGAAACAAAAAGAATATTGATGTCTTATATATATGTTGCACATGTTTATGATAATGGTTATGATGTTATGTTTTACATGATTGAGTTATAATGTTGATTACATGTGTGGTTGCTAAAGTAATTGAAAAGTATAAATTGTCAAGAGTTGTATAATTTGGTCACACTACTGATTCACCCCCCCTCTTAGTAGTCTCATGGTTTCCATTGTTTCTAACACTTTTAGGAGATTTTCTCTTTGTTGAGAAATCTTCACCACTTCTAGAAATGGGAATGTAACTTGCAACTTATTTAAATGTCATTTATATGTCACTGTGGGAAAGAAACTCCATTCTGACAAAGGCTTCAGCAACTTTTTTCCAAAGTGCAAGTGACCAAGAGTAAGTTGGCGCTTAAAGACAAGCTCAGAAAAATAAAAATGGAGAAGGGCAACAGTATTCCAAAATACCTCACAAAGTTTGTCCACTGCAAGGATGAACTAGGAAGTGTGGGGGTTATTGTTGATGATGAATACTTGGTGAGCTTGGCTCTCCTTGGGCTTCCGAAGAGTTGACATAGCTACAAAGACTCTGTCAATGGACGTGAGAAACTGCCAGGATGGGAGCGACTTTGGTCGGATCTTGTGTAGGAGGAGATAAGGCGGGGTACCAGGGATGGATCTTCATTGAAGAATGAAGATGAAGAGAATTTTTATTTGGCTGCGAAAGAAAGGAAATGGAAAGGGAATAAATTTCCTTCAAAATCCGAAGTTAAAGGCAACAAGCAGGATTTGTCCAAAGTGAAGTTTTTTCACTGTCACGAACATGGGCATTTCACCACTAATTGTCCACAGAAGAAGAAGAACAAGAAGGCTGCTGGAGCTGTAGCTGGAGAGGCCTTATCCTCACAATTTGAACTTGATTTCTCTTTGATCGCATGCTTGGTTTAAATTTGTATGGGATCGGTGTGGTATCTTGATAGTGGTGTGTCTTTCCATATGACGGGAGACAAAGAGTTGTTTAGTGACTTGGAGGAGAAGGACCTTAAAATGCATATAGAGATGGGCGACAATGGTAGGTACAGTGCTACTGGCATTGGGACCATTACCTTTGAGAGGGAGTTTGGTAATCCATTCTTGTTGAAGAATGTTATGCATGTTCCAGGTCTGAAGAAGAACTTGGTCTCAGTCGCAATGCTGGAAGACAAGGGTTATGATGTTGTTTTCAATGAGGGAAAAGCCTTCCTTCGACATAAAACAACGGGTCAAACCAAGAAGATAGGGGTTCGAATTAAGAATCTCTACAAGCTGGAGGTAGATGGCTGCTCTGCAATGGTGCGTGCTACAAGAAGTGGCAGCCCCAGATGAGGCGAATATGAAGAAGAGCTAGGCCATCTTCACCATGGCACTTTGAAGATTTTGTAGCAGATTTCTACTGGATTTCCCAAGGGTAATCTTGCACAGTCAGATCAATCAAAAGGATGTAATATGGGTAAGTTTGTGAAGACCACCTTTCATGAGAAGGAGAACCGTGCTTCGGTGATCCTGGAGAGAATTCACACAGATGTGTGTGGACCTTTCTCGGTTGCTTCAACAACAAAACACAGGTATTATGTTATATTTGTTGATGACTATTCTCGTAGATGATGGATCTTCTTCATGCAAAAGAAGGATCAAACATTCTCAAAGTTATAAGAGTTTAAAGCATTGGTGGAGAAAGAGTCGGGGAATAAAGTGAAGGCTCTGTGGAGAGATAATGGTGGTGAATATATCTCGAACAAATTCAAAGACTTATGTAGCAAAGAAGGAATTCGGAGAGAACTCATAGCGCCTCATAACCCACAGCAGAATGGGGTCACGGAGAGGAAGAACAAAACGATCGCGGGTGTTGCACGAGCTATGTTGCATGATCAAGGCCTACCAATGCACTTGTGGGTGGAAGCATGCAACATTGTGGTTTATGTGCAAAACCGTTGTCCTCATAGAGTACTTGGCATGAGTACACCTGAAGAAGCTTTTACTGGTAAGAAGCTTGATATTTCTCATTTGAAGATTTTTGGCTCATCTGTTTACATTCATGTGTGACAAAAGAGTAGGAAGGCTGGGCCAGCTGGAAGGCTAGACCAAGCTGCAAAAGTTGGGATATTTGTGGGCCTGGCTTTTATAATCCTTGTGTATTTCAGATAAATGGGATGAGTTTGTGGTGTAGGATATACAATTCAATGAGGTGAAAGCCATGAAGTTGTCGCTTGAGAGGGAGCTTCCACTTTACATGGAAGGAGGAAAGTCTTGTTCCAAAGATGAGAGCCTCTAGATGTGGATCAACCATAGGAGGAGATTCATGGAGGCATCAGGTCCACTCATACGAGAGACAAACATTAGACAAGGCGAAAAGCATACCATAGAAGCTAAGAGACTGAAGCTTGATACGGCATAGAATGTAGGAGTACCTACATCACAGCGCAGACAGAGATAGTCACCTGACCAATTTACTGGATACATGGCTCTTATGAGCAGGTGTATCGTGACAGAGCCATATTCTTTTGAAGAAGCAGTGTAGGAGCCCACATGGGTAGATGCCATGGTGAGGAGTATGACTCCATTGTCAGAAACAGTGCTTGGGAGATTGTTCCAAGGCCGGTGGGAAAATTAGTTCTAGGATCAAGATGGATCTACAAGGTAAAGAAAGATGCTAATGGGAGCATCGAGAAGTATAAGGCAATATTTTTTTCCCGGGGCTTCTCACAGATCGAGGGGATTGACTATGAAGAAACCTTTGCACCCGTCGCACGGTATTCTTCCATACGGACCATCCTTTCTCTCTCAGCGCAGATGGGTTGGCACATTCATCAGATGGATGCGAAGACTGCGTTACTTAATGGGATCATTGAGGAAGAGGTGTACATTGAGCAGCCTGAAGGATTTGAGATCTTCAGTAGTGATTCGCATGTGTGCAGGCTCAAAAGAGCACTGTATGGGCTGAAACAAGCACCACGTGCTTGGTACACTCGGATCGATAACTATTTCACTGGACTTGGCTCCACCAAGAGTGAGGTGGATGAAAACGTGTACCAGATTGTGGTGGAGGGTAAGATTTTAATCATTGTTATTTATGTTGATGATTTAATACTAACGGGTGATGAGTAGTTGATACACTCATGCAAGGCAGATCTTGCAAAGGATTTTGAGATGAAGGATTTGGGCCTCCTTAATTATTTCCTTGGATTGGAAATATGGCAGCGGGAAGGTGAACTGTTTGTGTCTCAAGGAAAGTATGCCCGGGAGAGACTGGAGAAGTTTCACATGCAAGGCTGCAAGCCTATCGAGACTCCTCTTCCATGAAATTGGAAGAAAGAGGATGCTACATCGACAGAGGTAGTGGATGCCACTGTTTATCGACAGTTGGTGGGTTCGCTCATGTATTTAGTTAATACAAGATTAGACATATGCTATGCGGTGAACCATCTTTCACAAGCGATGGTTAAGCCTACCAAGCTCTTTTGGAAGGTAGGAAAGCATGTCCTGAGATATCTTAGGGGCACATCTGAGTATGGTTTATGGTACAGACAGATGGATGAGTGAACTTGCATGGCTTCACGGATGCAGATTGGGCAAGAAGCCCATTAGACAGAAAGAGCATATCAGGAGGGATTTTGAGTATCATATCTACAACAGTTTCTTGGTACAACAGGAAACAAATATCCGTAGCACTTAGGTCAGCAGAAGCATAATACATGAAGCAGTGCGGCATGAAGCTATCTGGATGAGGGAAGATCCACAGTTGGTTTGTTTGAGACTTCATTGGATCCCACGGTGATACATGATAATCGAGTTGCATTAAACTCTTGGTTAATCTGTGTTTCATGATAGATCTAAACATATTGATATCTAGTATCATCATATCAGAGATTGTGTGCAGCGGAATATCATGTTGCTTCAGTACAGTCCTACGGAGGATTAGGATGCAGATATTCTGACGAAGGCGCTCACCAGGAGAAAATTTGAATACCATAGAGGTAGGATCGGGGTGAAGGATAATCCCTATCTTGTTGAGAGGGAGTGTTGAGATTCAACAAGATGATGAGCTTAGTGAAAAGAGTCGCCTTCACTAAGTGGGCCCGCAGGCTATTTTTGGCACAATTCTATTTTTAGACTATGTCTATTTTTAGACACGATGATCATATTTTAGAAGTTGCAGGATGCTATTTGTGGATGGTTGATCAAGTTGGAAAAATAGATGAAATTCTATTTTTAGAATATTGGGCGAAGTCTATTTATAGATTGTTGATCTAAAAATAGATGCATGTCAATTATTATTAGCTCTTAATAATAATCAGACTCTAAACAACAACTTATTCTCTTGGAGCACTTTGTTTCAGTGCACAGATGTGGTAGATCAGTGGACTGAGGGAATTACGCAATTCCCAAGGGAAACTGGGAGTTCATGCATGGAGGATTAAGTTAGAACTCAAGTGGCTGAGTTATGACAGAGTTGGAAAAGTAGTTTTTGGAGTTGTATTTAGTTGAACTCAGTTAGACTCAGTTGAGCTAGTTGTATCTAGTCTAACTGAATGATACACTAGTGAGAGTGGAGTGAATTAATTAGTTAATTAATTCATAAATAATAATTCATTAATCAACTGAAGAATACAGTAGTTAACTACAGTGCATATCAGATCCAGTGGAGACCCACTGCAGAGATAGGTGAAAGGGTGAGATAGACTATCTGTTGTGACTATAGTGATGCATTAATTGCATCACACACACATTGGAGTTGCCAATGAGGATTGCGCAGTCAAGGCAAGGGTAATTCGAATTCATTAAAAGCTATTCTTCAGCAAGGATTGCGCAGTGAAGGTAGGCTAGCAGGGGGCAGAGATCAGTGCATGGATTTGCAAGATTGTTCCTGATTAGTGTATGACGATTGTACTGTACTGAGGGCTTGATAAGATTTGTATGAGGATTTTCATATGATTCCATGATACATAATATATAGTTTGGGTTTTCAACTTTAGTCTTTCCCATAAAAGAACTGTGTTATGTGAAAATGATTTTATTTATGCTTCACATGTGTGTGCAATTAATTTTTCGCAATAGATTAACAGTGGAATGATTATGTATCTTGCAAGAAGTTAAATATTGTGAGATAAGGGAAATCTAGGACATATGCATGCTTAATGTATATAATTTCTACATTTTTCCATCTTCCTCTGAATGTCAATGTATTTATTTGCCTTCTCTAGTTGGCCCTCCAGATTTAAATTGGATCTCTCAAGCCAACACTCTCTGTTTCTGTTAATCTCTATGGCAAGCAGCTCATTTGGAGTAAGTTGCTCTTCCAATTCAGCCTCTTTCTCCCTTTCCTGAGCTAAATCCTTCTTTAGCCCAATTGTCCTCGGTCTCTGTCTTGGAAGCTGATCTTCCTCATCATCACTATCATCAAATCTGCCCAAGGTTTTCTTGAAGAAGGCCTTGGCTTTTCCTACCTCTCTCTAAGCTCTGATTGTCTTGACCCCACTGATGGTTTGCTTAGTCTTCAGCTGCTGATTTTCTAGCTCAAGAAATTAAATCATGTACCATGATCTATCAAGATTATCTTAAAGCTCACTAATTTTGGCCTCCTTGCCTATGATCATTGCACTAGTGGCTCTATCCTCATCCTCCCCATCACTCTCAATCAACTGAAACTCCTGCTGAGTTTCATGTTTGTCCTCCTGCTCAACAATGATAGGCTCTGTAGCATTTTCTTTGCCCTTGTCTACCTATTTTGTTGATGAAGAAGGCATGGCCCCTTTCACATTATGTGAAGCAAACACATGCCTATGGCCTCTCTGATAGGTCTTAGGGAATGGCTCAATATTAGTCATCTTAGTGCAAGTTGCCTCAATGTCCCTTTCACTACTTGATGCTTCGGTATCATGATGTGATGGTGAAGGGTTATAGAAAGGTGATGAGGTAGGATAAACATGAGGTGAATGGATGTGAGTGGGTGGTGATGTATGAACATCAGGATGTGATGGATAAGTGGATACGAGAGGATGAGATGATGAAGGGATATCCTGCTCATGATGGCTAGGTGGAGTAGTGAAAACCTCATTTGCAATGAATGCATCCCATGAAATGTTTTTCTGTTGAAGCTGATGCATGACCACCATTTTGATGAGTGAATGATGAAATAGATTTTGCATTTGATGATTCATGTAATCCATGTTTTGCACAATGTAAGCCATATTTTCAATGCTGTGGAAAAGATAGTAAGGTATGTGTAGCATTCTAACTCTAGTGAAATGTATGAGGAGTCATATGTGGTATGAGTAGAGTTTGGTAAAACTCCCCTCAAAAGTGAAATAATTCATTATTATTTTCATCATAGGAGCATACTGGTCAAGGAGATGAGAGAAAGGGAAAATTGACTTCTTGTGATTCTTGTACCTAGGTTTGAGGTACGGTTCATAATAGCTCATATCCAAGTTTTCTTGTTTAAACCACCTCTTTCCCACACTAGGGATCCCTATAGTAGCTGCAATATAATTGGTGGACATATCAAAGGTAACCCCATCAAGAGTGACCTATTTGTCATGTAAATTAGTGATGAACAGTCTTGTTCACTCAGGGTGATTTTGGATTTGCTGCACTCTCTCACAAAACTCAAAACAACCCACATGCTTGAAACAAGACATAGTGATGGGAGAGGCCATGAGTTCCCTTGTGGTTATAAGCTCAAACCTATTAATTTTCCCTCCTTTGTGATAATTTCTTCTTGGCCTTTATGCCTCAACACCACTGTCTTCTTCCTTAGAAATTTTGAACTTTGATTTATGAAACCCTAGGGTATAAATGGGATGAGATGAAAGGGAAGGGAATGAGATGGTAGCTTGAACAAATGAAGGGAATGAGTGAAGGGAATGAATTTCAATGTATCAAATAGGTCAATGAAAACCCTAGGTCAATGACATTTACCCTTCCTATGACTGAAATTCTATTGAGGATAAACAAGGTGTATAGACAATGATTATAAACTGAAATTAGGGTTTCATTTAGGGTTTCACTTCAATGCATTCAAGAGATATCAAATATCATAGGAGAAAACTTATAATATGTACTTACTGATTTAGGGCTTCTTAGAGGGTTATAGGAGAATTTTGAAGTGGTTTTGAAATTGTTTGAATGGCACAAAACCTCAACAATCTTCTCTATGAAGGCGCACAACGTCACTGTGTGAGGGCACAACACCTATCCAAATGCACAGTGCCTTGGTATGAGTGCGCAGTGCTAATGCAATTTACATTGGGATCTCCTGGCAAGAGTGCAGCGCTACTGGGCAGGTGCACAATGTTGGTTCAAATGCGCAACGCCAACCTTCTGAACGTGCAACATCGAAAAATTTAGCCCAATTTCACTCAAAAACTCAAAAATTCTTCTTTGCTGAATACTCTTGATGCTTTGAAGGGTAAAAATAGCTTGTTTGAAATGCTTGATGGGCTTTATAGGCAAGTGGATTTAAATTTAACTTGAATACCCACTTTTCTAATGTTTGAGGTATTTTCTCCTTTATCACTGATACTCTTTGACTCTTTTTGCATTGCAGGCTTGATCAACCTGGAGCTGGCTTTTTATTTTGCTGACTGAGGCTTGACATGATTGTTTTGACAGCTTTGGGATTTTATTAATTACATATAATAACATGAAATTACATTTGAAAAATAAAAATAAATTACATAGGTGACTTTTCTATCAAAATGGAATTTTAATAAAAAAGTCTTCAAACTAAAAATACAACCTTTAAAGTATAATGAAACTATCATGATGATCTTATTCAATCCCTCCCATATATATGCTGACCTCATTGGAATGAAAGAATGCTCTTGAAAAATGAAAAACCCTAATGACCTAATGGGACTGCTTTTTGACATGATTTTAAATAAGACTTTGACCTTTGAATTTAAGGACTTCCAAGTGAACATATCATTTCCATAGGTGTTATTATGCTCAAGGAGACATGAGAGTGAGTCAGCCAATATGATCTTCTGAGGGAGAAGGAAGCTTATTTGAACAGGACAACCACCAGTGGAGCAATTTATATCATGACCTAATGGAATGATGAAAAATTTATTCAGAATGGGACACTTAAGATGAACATGAAAATGTGTTTTGATCCTTGGTGGAAGTATGCAAATACTGAAACTAACACATTATTTTCTAAATGAATCTTGGTAAATTGGGTGATAAAAGTATAATATGCAATGAGCTGGGAATACCTTCCTATGAAGGTGGTTTTATGTCATCAAAAGAAGTAATTAATCTTGTAGGTAAGAAAAGGTACCAATTATAGGTGGGTTCAATTAAGGTTTAAAGAAAAACCCTTCCCATGATATCTTATGTATTATTATGTGGATATCACAGATTTCCAAAAATCAGTCCATGTGTTTATATGGATTCATAAAGCCATCTCCATTAAAAAAATGGAAGATTCCTTGAGGTAAAGTTGGTAGATGATGTTTCTCACCTTCTAGGTCTAAAGGACTTACCTAATGTCTTCATTATAGCTACTTTTATATTTCATTATTCCATTCTTCTCACCTTTTTTCTCATATTTCTTCAATGTATTATGTTTTATCCTTTTTATGTGGGAAGAAGAATGATATTCCTTCGCTCGCAAAACTGCCTACTTCCTCAACAATATTTTTACTCTTCTACTCAAAGGAACATTTAGAATATTAGATCCCCATAAATTAAAGTATTTTCTTTACTGGATTCTCCTTTTTGTATTTGATGGAAATGGAAGTTCTTGCTATGTAAGATCTTCCTGGGATATTTCAAATTATTCCCTAGTTTTGTTGTCTTCAAGACCAATTTGTATAATTGATTTAAGTTACTTTGTTGACCTTCCAATCCAATGAGAATATGGGGCTCAACTAGATACGAACAAGTCATTTACTAAGAATGAGATACAAAATCATTCACATCCAAGGTAAGGTCGCTAAAAATATTGATTCCTTTCCCAATCAAGAAAAAATTTCAACCTCCTAGGGCCTTGATCAAGTTCCCTCTATGATTTTATATGGGAGGTAATTTTTCCTTTATAAATATTTGAAATAAATCAAAGCATAGAAATATGATCATTAAACGCATTCACCCGTGAGTGGACCAGGTGAGAGTTAAAGAATAATTTTAGAGGATTTAAGTTTTGAATAAACTAAGTTCCTAAAGTACTTTACAAAATCTTGATACTTAAACATAGAAGTAAATACATTCATCCTTAAGGGACTAGGATTGGGCCCTTGTGGACCAAATAATATGAGGTTACCTAGAAGAAAAATAGAAACTACAATTAGGGATTATATTTACAAATATATAATATAATTTTTAAAGTTGGATGATCAAAGACTAGGAAGAAAGAAAAGGAATTGCTTCAAAATAAGATAAAGGAAACTCACAAAATTGTCGAAGGTCAATCTGTGGAATGAATACTCTCTCCCTTTTTGGAAGTATCTATTTTTGAAGTATATATTGCCTTTGAACTGTCTCTTAATCTAACTGATGAGGCAGTTATTCGAGATTAACAATTTTGTTCAAAAATTTTCTAATTCACTCTTCCTTATACTCCTTTACTCTTAGTATAAATATTTTCTCCTCTATGTCCTTTGCATATGATAGTAGTTTCTAGTTTGTCTTCATTTCCATTAAAAAATGTAACCAATCATTTATTGATCTCATCCTTCAAAAAATTATTCAAGTTGTCCAATTCATTGACCCCCAATGTTTAGATAAAATTTGTCTCTTCTTGTAGTATCTTTTAGAATTAGCATAGAATCTTAAATCATTCTACACCCTTGTAATTCATAAAATGTTTTTATAGCCTTAAATAAATTATTTCTTGCATATTCATCAATACTTGAACATTCATAAATAATATCTTCTAGTATTTTAATCCTTGCATGCCAACCTACCTTGATTTGATTAATTCTCATCCCTTATGGAAGGCCTTGTTGGTTCTCGTGGAAATCACTAAGTTTTTTGATTTTATTATAAAATTCATGTAAATAATTTTCAACGAATTGTTGATCATGTTCCAAATATTTCTTCAAATATTGAGAAAATGAAGCAATTCTCTAAGACAAATTTCTTAAGTGCAAATAAATTTCTCACACTTCCTCAATTATTCCTATTTGTTACCATGACATAGGATCTGACATTGTTTAAAATTTTTTCTACTTTATTAACTTTCTTGTGTGTGACATGTATGATTGCTACTATAGTTTCAGGTGCTTGAATAACCAAAGGGGACATAAATAAAGGTGTGGAACTAAGAGCTTCCTCGATCTCACTTATCTTTATTTTTAACATCATATTTCCAACCTCTTGTTGAGTAATAGAGTAAGCAAGTGCATCCCCTATATTCATGTGTAACTTTAGGTGTCTAGTAAGTCCTACTCTTGAGATGTGAATTTTTGAATTCCACTTTTTGGAAATTTGCTTGTTTTTAAAATGCACCTTTTCAAACTGTAATTTTAAACTGGCCTTGAAATAATGGATGTTATGCATGTTCAATGAATTTTATTCAAAAACAACTGCCTTTTCAACAACTAACTCTTAGAATAGCTTCTAAATTTTAGCAAAATATGATGACACCTAGTATAGGATGGTAGTAGTACCCACTTCCATATATGTTGGTTCTTCTAATTGTTGTGACCCTCTTTTACTTGAACATTTAATTTTGGAAGAATTACCAATATGGGACCTTCCAAAGATGACACAATGGGGTGGTTCTTCTCCATCATCTCCATCAGGTCATCGTTCATTACTCTATCCTCAGTTTGTAATGTTTTGTTTTTGTTGTGGTCAAAGAGGAATTCTGATAGGTCTATGGCTTTGAAGAGGGTTGCAAATTAGTAGGGTTTATCCATATTTTCTTGGTATTTTATCCAGAGTAGGTTCTTAATGCAATTACTACACCATCATCAAGTACTATTGTTTCCTTTTCTATTGATGACCCCTCTTCATTTTATCCATTTCCTTTTGTAATATTTGTGAATAAATTTCCATATCATACAATTTCAAAATGATTTGAAACTATGCCCTCAATATTGAATCCTTGGATGGGTTCAACTTGAGTTAAACTGAAAGGTTGTAACTTTTCAGATAATTTCGCGAGAAGTGTAGAATTCCTGATTGTAGCGTCTTCAATAGAAAATGGTAATAAATAAATTGTTTCCTCTTTTTCCTGTCAAATAGAATTGACAAGGAATGATACTAAATACAAACTTCTGTAACAAAATAGTTGTTTAAAAAAAGCATGGGAAGCAACAATGGTCTCTGCTCATAACCATAAAGCCTAATGTATGTATGATTTTCCTCTTCCACATGCATTCCTCTTCCTCTACGAAACACTTGAGCTCCTGAAAATATCCTCTAGGGCTCATTTCCTATGATCTTGTGTCTGAATACTCTGAAAAATTAGTTGTGGATAAGGTAAAAGTGAAACGAAGCCTTGTGTCTCCATATAAAATGGTATCAAAATTGTACCAATTTTATTTATGGGTTCATATTGTTCTCAAGGGGTAAGTTGTTGAATAATTTATAGAAATAAATGGCCATCACTAGGTAGGTCATCATGAAAAATATTTGGGTCTTCTGGAAATTAGCCAATTGCAAGGAAATTGCATTAGAGATAACTTATGCCTAGTCTAAGATAATGTTCATGGCCCATGGAAAAACCAAAAAACCATAAGAAGTATCTATATAACTTTAAAAATAATTAAGTATCAATGTTGGGTAATTTAATTGTTAGTTAAATTAATTGTCATTAAATTGTCAAACTTGGGGTTCATATTCTTGTGAAGTGTATGTGCACAATATATGATAGGAGGTTTATTTTTTATCAAGAAATTAAATTCTAATCTATAAAATTTAAATCCAAATTGTAAATCTATTCTACTTAAGAATTCCCCTCGTCAAGTATATGCACATCTTATTTCTATAAGACTTGTTTAAATCAAATGGCAATGAACTAAAAAATTAATCTAAGAACAAGAATTGTAAATATATTCTATCCTCGAGAATGAAAATATTATTATACTGAACTGAATTGAAATACTATTTTAATTGACATAATTGAAAACTAATTATATTAAACCAAATAAAAAGTCTATGCTACTTGACTTGAGATAAATATATTCTACTCTTGATTGGAAATGAAACTATTCTAAGTGCTTTTGGAACCAACTATATTCTAGGAACATAATGGAGAAATGTAACTAGAAAGAAGAATTGAAATGAACTTGAAAACAATGATTCAAATATATACTACAAATCTTGTAGATTACTAGTGTGTGCTTATGATAATTAGATCCAATATGAACATTAACTTAAATTTGAGACTAAGCAGAAATTTCAAGGCAATAAACTTAATTAAGGAAGTGATTTTGTGTTTTTAATTTTGATTGTGAGCACTCAACCTATGCAAAAAAACCAATAGTAAGTAAACTAAAATTGGAAGCAAAAAATTAACATATCACATAACATTTGAAAATAAAATGAAACAAGTTATAAAAAGGAATGAAACTAAATAATTATGCTATGTTAAGACTCTTCAGGGGGCCTTACTATTGAGTGCAAGGTAAGTATGAAATCAAATTAAACTAGTCACCAATGCATTTGTAACTAAGTCTGGAATAAAGTATTTCATTAACTAAAAACAGAGTCTTAGATATCAACGAGTAAAAACTTATAATTCTTGATCATCCTCATCTTCCAGATCAAGGAAATATTTATAACATTCCTAATATTTAACAACCAAAGAAATAAACACTAAAATGTGAGTTCACTAAGTGACAACTAAGTATTTGAATTGAAACATAAATCAATTTCTAGTGATTTCCTCTTTATGTAGAAAATAATGAGAAGGATCTTTGTCTACACATCCAAAATTTGAAATCAAGTGCTCGTTCAATTGATGGCATGCTATTCCACACTTTCCTTCTATTGAAACTATTTTCCTCAAAAGCCTGCACACGAACAAACTAGAGTTGACTTGCATTTTGACCGATCAAATCCTTGAGCAGTATGATCTTTTTAGTAAGCATAATAGGTGGATTTCCTTGTCTTCAACATTCATCATCTATCCATGTTTTTTTTTCTTCTTCAAAGTCTCTAGAACTTGTCTGACCATGTACTGAGTTGTATAAATTATCATTAACTACGAAAAATGCACAATTTGGTAGCCATAGTAATATTTTAGTCATTTTCATAAGGAAAATCTAGATTATGAGCTACAAATGTTTGATACCTTATGTTATAGATGAGGATGACCTAAATGATCTTATAACCTATAAAATATGTCAAAAATAAGTATGGAAAAGATGAAAAGAAGGAAAAAAGATATCAAAATTGAGGACAATTTGAGGCTTCAACATTACCCCACGTGGAGAATGTTGCATGTCCTCATGCACAAAGTCAAAATTGAAGAAATCTCCTTTCATTGGACTATTTTTGAAGCTTGTATTAAGACATCCAAGTTTGATGCTCCCTTACTTTACATATTAAATGACCATCTGGGTTTTCTCATAAGAAGTTTTACATGTCGCCCTTTGATCTTATTTTTGAGAAATTTGTTGTTTGATTTGATATTTTTATTATTATTGTACCAGTAACACATACTTAACAACATAGTGTCATTTTGGGTCTTCAAAATTTCATTTTGTGCCTTGACCATTCCGTTTTCTTCTCTCACATGTTTGTTCAATACCTCTGAATGATAGATGTCCTGTTTGAGAGTATGAACAATATCTTGTTCTATTTGAGAAGTAGTCGCATGGGTATCAAAATTAACTATAGGAACATCACCATATGAAACTTATTCATGAAATTTAGTTTTCTCAGGAGATTTTACCTTCTTATGTTCTCTTTTTACAATATCCAAGTATTCATATAATTTTTGTTGGGCCGAATAAATTTTGGGAGTTTTTCTTGATGGAATCTGATAGAATTAGGACTCTGTTATTTCTCCTATCTCAACATAATATTCTTCCTAAATTTTAACAATCTCTAGAGGGTTTTGTTGTGTTGGCTCATTTGAATTCTTGAAAATTCGCTTGATTCTCCTTAAATTTTGCTCTAGCTCTACTACCTCTTGTGTAGTCTTCCCTTTTCTGATTTTTATTTGCACTACTTCTTGGCTCCTCTTGGCTTCTTCTGTCTTCTCCATGACCTTTGGTTGTTCTATATTCTTACTAAATTTTTTCCTTGTAACATCTTGCGTGTCATTTTTATATTCAACGTTTTCCAAAAACTATTTGAGTGGAGTATCATCCTTTGCTTCCTTTGGTGAATTTTTCATTTGTTTTGGTTCATTGAATGTCAAACCCTCTTTTTATTATATGGTAGCTTCAAGGTTAGGGTTTAGAGATGTTATTCAACTATTTTTGGTTTTTGATGCTTCTTCTTCTTCTGAGATTTCTATGAAGTGATTTCTAATTAGAAATTATTTGCAATTATCACCAGTAGATTTCAAGTGGGATTCAACAATAATTTTCACCAAACCATGGTGATACAAAGCTCTATAAATATTTATAGAATCCCTCTGTATATTAAAGGCCATTTTATTTAAGCTCCACATCAAGTAATAATGGAAATTTAATTCTTTTCCTTCAAAAAAGTGCATTAATAACCTTGCATGGTAAAATATTAAGGTCCCAAACCTACCTTCACTAGTGAGAAAATTCTGGAGTACCAACGACATATTCCTCCATTTGGATGCGCCGTGACTTGAATCCCTTTCTTAAAATATGAAGTGTCCATTCTTGGATTATGTAAGAAATTATTCCAATATTCATCCTTAAGTCTCTGACTCTTAAACCAACTTTCACCAATTCAGGGTAGTTTTGTCGCCTCTTCTATGAATGATTCATAAATTTTAAGCCTTATGTCTCCTATTTCAACATCTATGCCATCAAATTATCCAAAAAATTCCCTCATGACCTCTACTTCATACCCATCAAAATTTTCAAAGAATTGAAGCCATTTTACCTTCTGCAACTGGTATTTGACTCTTGGATAAGCACTGAGGAAATTGATTCCATGTGGTTCAAACCTGATAATAATACCCATGGCGATAGAGAAGTCATGCCCTTGAATTAACTCTTTAGACAAGGATGGATGAAAACATATGAAGAGGTGAGAAATGAGATGGGTTGATGGTGGTAGGGTATGGATGAAATAGATACACGATTGAATTTTAATAAAAAAATTCTTCTTTTGATAATCTCCCACGAGTAAATTTGATCCATTTTTGTAGGACCGTTAGGATTTAGGATATTTTTAAATAATTTGTATGCAATGGAAGGATTATTTAATGATAGATTTATGGCAAGGATAATAGGTCATAGTTATAAGTGCGATCATCATTTCAAAAGGTGTATCAAAACTATTATATAAGCTCATAAATCTACATATCTTTAATGAAAAATAAATTAATACTCTATGTGCATATCTTTTAACGTAACCGCTTGATTCCTTTTGTAGGTACATGATGGATTTTGGATGCTTACTAGTCGAATAATGTTGCGGGTATGTTACTAGATGTGGAATTTTAACTGAGCTATGGAATATCTAAAATTTTGTAGCTACTTCCTCAATTTTTTTGGTTTCTTAAAAACTTGTTGATGCTAATGTGAATGATATTTATTGATGTTTAAGATTTATGAGAGCACTGCAACTTGTTGGCTCGAGGGGTCCTGACCCAGGTTCAGAGGTTAAGGTTTGCTAACAAACCCCTATACTACTAGCCCTTTCGGTAGTGACCTTCTTGCACAGGCTACAATCTCACCCGAAGTAGTACGGGAGGGTGCTGGAACCAAGTTTCCACACCCAGAGAGAGAGAGAGTAGGTAAGTCAAGTAGATCCACGTTCGTAACTTATCGGGTTCGCACCAGACAGATATATTCACAGGAGAGTTAATAGTATAATCACGATATGTAGAGCTATTTTCATGCACAGATCTAGTTAATAAATCCGCATCCACGTGCGTATCAGTAGTAGTCAGCACATATCATCATAACGCATCATCAAGAGAGTATAGTTATACCATAACATAGACAAATTCGCAGCATAAACATATAACCAACAATATTGATAACAGATCCAATAGTTCGCATCAACAGAAATACCTTAGATCAGATAACATAGAAATACTTCAACCATATCCATATATATTAGTATCCAAAACTAAATACAATCTGACACAGCCTGCGCACACATCCAGCAAGGTCCGACACAACAGGACCGAGGATCTTCGTGCACACATCCAACAAGAGTCCTTACCCTAACGACCAACAAAAAATCTAAAAATTCACACTTAGCATCAGACTTAATTCTTTTTTACCTTAAGACTAAAAAATGTTCATATATTTATATCGACATAGCCTACACTTCCAATGGTCCGCAAACCGTGGTTTGCAGACTCTTGGTCTACCCTTGACCCAATGCAATGCATTCAGGGCTTTGAACCACCCCAAAACCCCTACATAAGACTAATTGAGACAAAAAATATACAAAATTGTACAAAATTCGTAGCTTTAGGGGACCCTGTTCCAATAGTCCCCCAACACAATCTTGTGACTCGTCCCGAGTCACTGCAATGGTGGGGTCTCCACCTGCACCTGCAAAAGCTTGACCACCTCGACTAGTGGGGGCAGTACTCCTTCACTATGAGCAGCAGTGTTTTGAGCAATATCCACTAGCTTCTGCGAAGTCGGTCCTTCTGTTGCAGCGGTGACGCTCTCCAGAGTCTAGTTCAATTGCTTCACATCAACATCAATATCCTGGGAGAGCTTGAGGGCTTCATCAGCCAATGGCTTAAGACCGTCACTAAGAGTCTTCTTCTTCTGGAAAAGTTCTTCGATATCATCCCAAAGGGTATGGCTAGTTCGCAGTCATGCTAATCGCTGAGCAGGAACCAGAGTAGGCATCGTGGCTTCGATCTGTTTGAATACTTCTTCCTTTTGTTGCAGGTCCTGGTTGATTTCATGCAGGATTGGGTCACGCTGTACTTTGGTCCATAACTGCATGGATGTATCCAAAAATTGGGCACCTTGGGAAATCTGTTTGGTAATCACATTTGTGGCTGCGGTAACCAGCGCAGCTCGATGGGCTCGCACCTTTGGTGGTGTCTCTGGCTGCAACTTGGCTTGCAAGTCCGCGATTTTCTATTCCATCTGTGGTTTGACTACCTGGATCTCTGTCCTTGAGGCTTTTAATGCTGCGACCAACCCCTCAATATTGGCCTCGGGGGTAGCCGTGGCTGGTATTTCATCTGTTACATCCGCGCATAGTCTACTAATTAAATTTTCCAGCGTCGTCTGCTGTGCAGTGGCAAGGGTGCATGCAGCCAGGGCCTAAGATACTTCAGCAAATTTTTCTTCAATCGTTTGCTCAGCTACGTGGAGTTGATGGTGCACTTGGCGATCCCGATGTTGGATTTATTCAAAGAGCGCAGTGTGGAGTAGCTGCAATGAATCATGAGGTAGCGGGGCGAGATCTAACTGTACTCCTGCATCAGTATGGACTTGCGCACCTAAGCCAGTGGAACTCATTATGAGGGTTGCGCCAGGTAGCAGACAGGGACGACTTTCAGCTGTAACCACGACTGCGCTACTATTTGTGGGGTGCCACGTCGCCTGGGTCATGCTAGTCTGCAAGGTATCTGCTTGGAGCTGTAAAGCCTGGATCCTTGCTTGAACTGTATCAACCGCGGCCTTCTGATGCCCCTTGAGAGCCAGCCATTTGTCTTCTACCACCAAGATGATTGCATCTGCAATCTGCTCCAGATCATCTTCGGTCAGTGTAACTATCGTACCTCGTTCTGGTCGGATGGCACGATATTTCTTGCGCGACCCCTTGACAGGCTCACTTGTCCGCTTCATGCCTCAGGGGGAATCAGTACCACCCACCTCCTGACCTTCGGTCCTGAGGTCCTGATGCACATATTTTTGTGTTGCGGCGTCCACGCCCTTCCTCGTACTCTTACCGAGCTGCAAATCCTTCGGTGAAGTAGCTTCGGCGCCCTTTCATGTACTCTGACCAGGCTGAAAATCCTTCTGTGATGCAGCTCCAACACCCTTCCTCGTGCTCTTGTTCGGTCCGCTGGTATCCTTGGTGATGACAGGTGGGATTAATTTTGTTGTGATGGGTCCTTCGGTTCCCTTCGTGCCTGTTTTGAAGCCAAGCTTCGAGTGAGGAGGCCATAGCACAATTACATTGTCAATTTGTTCATCAGTAACCACATAAGGGAGCAAAACCCATGCAGAATCCCTGCGGCCTTGAATTTGGACGTTGTGCATAGTCACTGGAATGCGGCGACGCTTTTGTATTTATCATAGATAGCTGGTGACAAGCGTGGTCGAGATTTGATAGCTGTTGTGAGCCCACTCTGAAACAAGACCCAAAATACCTGGTTGTCCTTGATCCGCTGCGCATCCTTAGAATCCCACAAGTTCGTGTATCGAGCCCCTTCGCACATGTCTTGGGTGAGTTCAGGGAGGACTGATTCCTTAGGTACTTCCCAGGTGACCAATGCAATGAGGAACAACAACCAGGAATAGCAAAAGGATCGCCCCTGCTCCTAGGATTCTCAGACATTGGCTAAAAACTCGTCGCACAAGTATTGGGCCCAAGTGAAGCAAACCCCTTTCCTGCATTCACCTGCCATTTGAATTACATATGCAGGTATTGTGGTGACCTGGAATTTTTGCATCATCTTGCATGCCAACAACATGGTACCCAACTGTGTACCAGGGTCACTGATGGACTTGATTATGAAACCTCGAGTCTTCCGCTCCTTATGGTAGGTTTTACACACATATTCAACAGTATCCCCTTCATACTTCTTTCCAACGCGCTCAGGGGGTTTTGTCCTTTCATGGGAAGACTAGTAATTCGATGAATGAGCACAACATCAATGGGGATTCGATCCTGGATCCACAGGCAACCATCATGAACCAGGGTGAGCAACTGACGTGCCAGACGATCTGTGATGTTGTAGTGGCCGAAGTGCGGCATCCTTAGCAGGTTCAGGAGCCCGGACTTGGCCAATCCATGCACCCAGCGCATGGGGATAATTTTTATCCCATCGTCTTCCTGAACTCTGTCAAGGTATAACTCGGGTGCCAACTCAGGGAAGGCCTCCAAATTGGCCAAGTCATGATCATCAAATTTTATCTCGTGGAGCCTTCCAAAAGGTTCGCCAATGACGAGGACTTCTCCCGGGGTCAGCGACATCTGCAAGTAGATGATCAGGCCGTCGAGGTTCTTCAGTGTGCGTGTAGAGGGCTTGCGTGGCCAAACAAAGGGCAGTAACCAAATGATTGGTGCGACAACCTGGGCCTCTTCCTGAGCAAAGTGTGTTTGGGGCATTTCTCGCAGGGATTTTACATTTCTCAGAGAAGTACAGGGCTTCACCCCAACCCATTTTGCGGGTTTTCCTGAACCATTAACCTTTTCCTTTTCTTTTTTCTTGGTTGGGATCAATGTGGAGATAACCTCTTTAGCTTCAGACTCAATCTCCACTACTTCCTCGGTTTCTTGTTCTGCTGAGGTCACTGGTTGTGAGGGTTTGGCAAGATTAGTGGTTGTCATTCTAGTGCGAAAAAAAACTCAGGATGACTACTTTCTGAGGGGGAAGTGCGCCCAGACATCAACAAAACATAAAAGACACATAATTGTACGGAGCACAAACTTGTCAAGTACAAGTTATTCAAGAGATACAGAACCCTTGTCTGATCTATCCTCCTCATTTTATAGCCTTTGTGATGGACCAACAGTTGGGTAAACTTCACTTGGAACTTACCATCAATTAAATGGTAAAAAAGCTCCAGAAATCACCTCATTAAATGCCGGCCGCCCGCTCCTGTTAACGACAACTTTTGCTTTTTACCAGATTTTACTATGCCAACAGCTAGTTTTCGCACCTTCTGTGTGCCCACCGCAGCCCTGCACTCCCAGTGGACCTCCTGCACTCCCAATGCACCTCTGCGCTTCCAGCGCACCTTCTGCACTTTGAACATTCTCTTTCACTGCCTGCGCATTCCTCTGGTCATCGAATTCGATAGCCATGCCATGCACATATCATGGTACCTTCCGTTCTTACCTTCCTTGGTGGGTGTAGCCCATTTTAGACAACTACTCTGGCCATATAGTCATTTCATCCGATACGGTTTGAGCTGGCTGCCATTGAAATAGCCAGGTAGCATATCGCCGTGCAGGGTGGCTAATCGAATAGCTCCGGCATCCGTGATTTCTTTAACGGCATAGGGCCCTAGCTAGTGCTATCGGAACTTCCCTGGGTGTTTCACAAACTGGCTATCATACAATAGCACTAGTTCTCCCTCCGTGAAGGTCTTTTGTCGAATATGTCGATCATGCCATGCCTTATCCTGAGCCTTCTGAACCTGTTGATGGAAATTAGCAATGAAGCGATCTTCCTCCAAAGCCACAAGCTACGCTAACCGCTCCTTTATGATATCAGGCTCTACCATATTCATAAAGGTTGTGATGCGCAGGCTAGGAACAATGTATTCCATGGGCATAATGGCTTCCTTGCCATAAACCATCCGAAATGGTGTTTTTTCTGTCAATTTCTTATAGGTGGTTAGGTAGGCTCAAAGAACTTATGGGATGCGCACGTCCCAGTCATTGCAATCAGCATTACAGAACTTGGTTAGTGCGTGCTCCAAGAATTTATTAAAATCTTTGACCGCTCTGTTTTCCTGAGGATGATACAGAGTGCTTTTCGCATGATGGATCCAGAATTCTTCCGTCAAGGCCTGTATTTTTTCATTGAAAAAGTGTGTACCTCTATCCATCATTAGGATTTTTGGACATCCAAATCTAGTCATAATCTGCTCAAAGATGAAGAGCGCAACAATATATGCAGTGCAATACTTTACCGCTTGTGCTTCGGCTCACCTAGTAACATAATCAGTAGCAGTTATAATGTAACACGCATCTGTCTTTTTTCTGGGTGGGTTTATAGGTCCTACAAAATCGATGGCCCATTTGTCAAATGCTTGCAGGGCCATTTGCTGTTGAAGGGGAATTTCATCCCTGCGGGATGGCCTTCCAGTTCGTTGGCATGTTTCACAGGCCTTACAATAGTCGTGAGAGTCACTATGCAGGGTAGGCCACCATAATCCATCTCTTAAGATCTTCTGCACCATTGCTTTCCCTGTGTAGTGACCTCCTGCTACCCCATCGTGGGATTCTGCCAAGATAACATGCCGTTCATGTTCCAAAACGTACCTTCGCAACACTTCATCTACTCCCATATTATATAAATGACCTGCGATGATGGTAAAATTTGCAGTGCGGGTTACCAATTCTTTCTTCTGTTGCACCGAATACTTCGCGGGTGCCATGCCTATAGTCAGGAACTGAATGATGTCAGTGAAGTGTGCATAAAATACCTTAATATAGAAAAAATATGCATCAGGAAATCCTTCTTCCAGGTTGGTTGGTTCCACGCCAGTCTCAATTCGGGACAAGTGATCTAGCCCAGCATTCAAATTCCCTAGCTTGACAATGATCTCAAAGTCGTATTCCTGGAACAACAGTAGCCATCGAAATATTCCCCCCCCCCAACATAGGCTTATTCACCAAGTACTTCAAAGCCAAATAATCTGTAAACATTTTGAAGTGTCCTCCTAATAGATAGTGTCGATACTTCTGTAATGCATAGACCATCGCCAAGCCCTCCCGTTCCATGGTAGAGTAGTTGGGATCTGCACTAGAGAGTTTTCTACTGGAAAATGCAACCAGATGATCAATTTCTTCATCTCTAGGCTGCATAAGGACTGATCCTAGGGAAATTCCTGAGGCATCGACGTGAACATGGAACACCTTCACCTAATCAGGAAAAATGAGGATAAGCGCAGAGACCATCTTTTCTTTGAGTAGCTCGAAGCTCTTCTGACACTCGTCATCCAAAAAAAATGAAACATCCTTCTTAAGTAGCTTTTCCATAGGCGTTGTGATCAATGCATACCCTTGAATGAACTTCCTATAGTAGCCCGTGTTTTCGAGGATCGAACACAGTTGCTTGTCAGTTGTAGGTACTGCTAGATTTATGATCACTGCAACTTTCGCAGGTCAACCATCAACCATTTTCAGCACACTATATGTCCGAGCAAGATTTCGAAGGGTATGTAGAAGATGCACTTCTTGATATTAAGGGAAATATTGTGCTTCCTACAAGCATCCAACATCATGCGCAGGTTTGAAACATGCTTCTTTACTAAGTCGAAGAAAGTCCAATCATCAAAGTAAACTTCCAGAAATTTGTGGATGAACTCTTTGAACACTGCGACTACTAATCATGAAAAGATAACAGGGGCATTATTGAGTCCAAACGACATCACTATGTACTAGAAGGATCCTCATTCAGTGGAAAACGTAGTCTTATTGCGATCTTCAGGTGCAATTTTGATCTGATGGTACCCTGAGAACCCATCTGTGAATGAGTACGCTTCCTGCCCTCCTACACTATCAAGGATTTCATCTGAGAATGACGTAGGAAAGGGATCATGCACACAGGCATCATTCATTTTGTGCAATTCCACGCAAATTATTATCTCTCCCTTCGTCTTTTTCTCCTGAACCACCATTGGGCTTACCCAGTCCGACTGTTCGACTAGTTTGATGATACCCGCGACACGCGTTTTATTGATTTCTTCCTTAACCTTTTGATTATACTTAGGATTCAGCTGATAAGGTCTCTATTTGACAGGGTGCACATCTAGTTTTATCATGATGCACATGACCACTAGGTCCCCTGTGATCCCTTTAAGCTCTGAAAACTTCATTGCGAATAAGTCTTGATATTTTGTGAGAAGTTCGAAAACTTTGCCTATGTATCATCATCCCAATAGTCCCCAATTTTAGCCAGCTTAGGCTACTCTTCCATACCAATTTTGACTTCTCACAGCTTCAAAGGCTTCGTAACATCCAAATTTTGTAGTGGAGGTCTCATAACTGCGCGCTCTCCCTCCGATTCTAGGATAGAGACATTGTGCGGATCCTCATCACATTCTTCTAATGTTATATTGTGGTAGTTGGCAATATCCTGCATCTGTGTTTCCCATGTTGGTACCCCAAGTTTTGTGTAGGGGTGTGAGTCATCAAATACGAAGGTATCTATATCGTATAGAGCTTCGTCAAGCACCTTCGTTCCCCCTGTTAGCCTAAATGTCCCTACGAATTCATGTTTTAATGTTTCCCAGTGGCGGGTGTGCTAATGTAGCTCGGAAACTAAGTACCATGCTGTGGGAATTGGTCCCAAGGCATGAATAAATAGGTGACCCATTCTTCTATAGTCCGGTCACACCACTTCTCCATCCAAGAGAACAAATTTTTGCGCGGGTCCATTGGCCCAAGGAATGTTTTTACGCATAAGTGAACCAGCAGTTCAAATCGCAATACCATCATATCCTGACACTTTTACCAGTTCTGGAATGCCCCCTTATGCATGTCCCACAACCTCGCAGGTGTTGCGTGCATAGCTAAATCAAGGGCCCATAACCTTCTTTCTCTTGGGACCTCAGCTTCAAATTCTCACAAAAACTCCTTAATGCTACCTGATCCATCAAATTAGGGAAGTTCTCTTACCTCGGAGGAGATGCATCGGAAGTCCTTTGTGATCCTGAGACATCGCAGCGTAGATACATCATGTAACCGGTTCTGCCAGTTTTCTATTTCCGCATCGGAGTCATAGAATCAGTCGCTATCCTTTTCCCAGCAGAGTACACCATCAGCTGTGGGATTGATCCAATATTCATCCCGCATAGTTAAATTATAAATATGATCCACAAATTCTTCTTCACGCATTGGCTCTGTATACCGTTCTCCTTCTGCAGGGTCTAATGGTACTATCACTCGTGTACCTTCATTTTCAAATACCATGCTTCTATTCTTAAAATTGATGATACCTCCCATATCTATGGCCCAGTCCAATCCTAGGAGCGTAGGATAGGGGTCTACATCTTCTACAATCTGAATGACCTCGAAGTCAGCCCGAACCTTAACTCCTGTGATATCTACCATGATCTTTGATAATCTCCCCAATGGTATGATCTTCTGCTGATTGGCCATGTGCAGCTGGATAGTGGAACATTCCAACTTGGGTTCTCCCATTCACTGCCAAGTTTTCTTAGGTAGGACGTTCGCATCTGAGCCTAGGTCCAAAATAAACTGATCCATCTCGTAATCACCAATTTGTGCAGTTAACTGCATTTCCCTACCAGTGCACTTCTTATGCTTGTACAGTTTGTGCACATCCTTAACTTCCATGGGAGGGGTTGTT
Source organism: Pinus albicaulis (assembly GCA_034641835.2). Classification (NCBI taxonomy): domain Eukaryota; kingdom Viridiplantae; phylum Streptophyta; class Pinopsida; order Pinales; family Pinaceae; genus Pinus; species Pinus albicaulis. The sequence continues at coordinate 53,823,005 of CM076574.1, read as the reverse complement.
CTTTCTGCGCAACTGTCTATCAAAGCTTGGAGGTTTTATAAGGCCCTTTGGTTGCGCAGCAGCTTCATACATGCCTGCAGAAATGGTCTAACCTCATCATCTACTTTGAGGTTCACGGGGGCTTGAGGAGTAGATGCCTCAGCTTTAGCAAAGTCTTGGCGAGCTGCGACAAAGGTTTCCTTTTCCTTTTGTAAGTCCAAACCTTTTTGTTTGATGGCTGCTTTTTAGATAAGAGGCTCTACCTCAACTTTCTCCGTATCTCCCCCAGTGGCCATGCCGCTGCGTGTTATGACATTAACGCTTGGTCCTTCATCTTGAGGTTCTGCCTTAACCCTTTGTACATTCTACATAGGTGTTTGCTGCTTTTCCTACATCTTGGCTATCAGAATCAGGCAATCTTCAATCACATGGTCCAGTTGTCTACAGTATCTGCAGAATTGTCTCGTAGGGTTTTTGCAGTCCCTTGCGGAGTGCCCTATTTCTCTGCAGTTATAGCAGCTCAGTTGTCCTCTCCCCCTACCTGCGCTTCCACCTCGACCCCCTCCCCTGCCCCTAAATGGGGAGCCACCCATACTTGAGGGGGATCTTGGTGAAGAAGGGTCAGATTGTACCCCATATAGGTTTCCCTGGTCTATCATCAGATCATAAGTTCGACAGTTCTGCTCATCATGTCCTACTGACCGGCAAAACATACACCATTTTTTCTTCAGTTCTGGTACATACGCACCTAGACAGGGTTAATGGTTAGTATCATGCAGGTCGACTACATGGTAATAATCACACCACAACCCAAGTCCACTTGGCCCTGGGCGCAATGGACTGGGTCCCCCTGCCTGCAGGTAGTCTGCTAGCAGTGGGCACTGATCCTTGGTATGCCCAGATACCCTACATCATATGCACCATATATCTGGACTAGCTTCCTTCCCTCGGTCCTTCCGCAGATTCTTAATCTCCATTTGCATCACCCCTAGCTGCTCTTGGATTTGTTATACTCCCAACTGGGTATCATCTCTTGGTGCAGCTTCCAACTTCATAGCAATTTCCAAGGCTTTTTCCTGTGATTCAATGGTTTGGTGACCCATAGGTACACATAGGTGAGGTAGTAACATAGCAATGAACCATTCCTTGTGTTTTTTGTCATCATACAAAAATTTCCCTTCTCTAATTACCTTCTTTAGCCGTTGGTCAACTTCCCATACGGACTGAGAGGGTCCTTCCTTGAAATATTTTAGATCATTCACTATCTGAGAGTAGGATTTAGGATTTTTGAACTGTTGTTTTAGGGCATTCTTAAGATCTGGAATGGTTGAATTTGCATGTTGAGCTACGTATCCCATATACTAATCCAGGGCTCTTCCTTCAAAGGCAAGGGAAAGCTGTGCCCTTTTCACAGTGTCGTTGGCCACATTCTGCGCAGTCCATATCGATTCTACGACAAACCAGAACAGATCCATATCTTCATCCCCTATGCCCTGAAAGGTAGGTAGCTTCATGTGCGAGGCCATCTCATCTTCCGGTGGTGGAGGTACGAGTGAGTTCTTACCCCTATGCTAAGTTGAAGGTGGTGTAGTTGGAGGGCTATGCGCAGCTGAATTCCTTACTGAGCTGTAGAAATATCTATCTCCTTCTTGATTAGTTCTGTAATATTTTCCACTCTATGTTGTACCCTCTCTTTGATCGGAGCTCATTCACTCTGTATGACTACACAGATTGCTCTTTTCGCACAATAATATATTAATCAGTAATGGTAAGGTTTTTAGAAACTTTCCCCAGAAACCCTTGAAGAACCTCCACTCTACCTCCGAATAGGACATGAATTGATTGATTGAAAATTCCGTCACAAATCCTCCTAGCACACTGTCCACCCAGTGGTCTACCATGCGGGTGATGGTGTTATAAGTCCTCTCTAACTGCTGAATCAACTTTGGAGTCCACTGCATGACCCATTTTTCCTTCCAAAACTTCTAGAAATCTACAAGCCTTTCGAGCCACTCCTTAAGCTTGGTCGCAAATGTCACAAAGAAAATTTCGTAAACCTCTATGAAGATGTACTTATTTTTCCACTTCTTTTCTATCAAATTTGTGCTGCGATTTTCTTTTACCAAAAATTCTTGAACCCACTTTTCGAACCACTCTTAAATTTATTTCTTCTCAGGTCTCTAATGTTCCCTTGGAATTACCCGATCTTGCTCTCAGAATGCTCCCGGTCTTGGCAACAGAACCATTTGTTGGCTCGAGGGGTCCTAACCCAGGTTCAGAGGTTAAGGTTTGCCAACAAACCCCTATACTATTGGCCCTTTTGGCAGTGACTTGCTTGTGCAGGCCACAGTCTCACCCGAAGTAGTATGGGAGGGTGTTGGAACCAAGTTTCCGCACCCAGAGAGAGAGAGAGTAGGTAAGTCAAGCAGATTCACGTCCGCAACTTATCAAGTTTGCACCAGACAGATCTATTCACAGGAGAGTTAATAGTATAATCATGATATGAAGAGCTATTGTCATGCACAAATCTCGTTAATAACTCCACATCCACGTGCGTATCAGCAGTATTCAGCACATATCATCATAACACATCATCAAAAGAGTATAGTTATACCATAACATAGACATATTCGCAGCATAAACATATAACCAACAATATTCATGACAGATCAAATAGTTCGCATCAACAGAAATACCTTAGATTAGATAACACAAAAATACTTCAACCATATCCACATATATTAGTATCCAAAACTCAATACAATCCGACACAGCTAGCAGGGTTCGCACACAGTAGTTTTGAGGATCTCCGTGCACACAGCTAGCAGGAGTCCTTACCCTAACGACCAACAACAAATCTAAAAATTCGTTCTTAGCATCAGACTTAATTCTTTTTTACCTTAAGACTAAAAAATTTTCATCTATTTATATCGACTTAGCCTATGCTTCCAATGGTCCACAAAACATGGTTTGAAAACTCTTGGTCTACCCTTGACCCATTACAATGCATTCAGGGCTTTGACCCACCCCAAAACCCTTTCGTAAGACTAATTGAGACAAAAAATATACAAAATTGTACAAAATTCAGAGCTTTAGGGGATCCTTTTCCAACACAACTTATTGGAGATTTCTCTTTAAAAAGATAAACAAGGTCTTCAAAAACATTTATTAGACCTAAAAAATGATTTCAAAGAAAAAGTGGGACACAAGAAAATGTGAGAAAGAAAAGGGAAATATGAAAATCTAAGTTTACAAGGACCCCTTGGTTTTCAACTAATATTTTCTGCATGGAAATTCCAACAATGTTGGTTTTCATACGTATGCTTTTGTTTTATTAATATATAATTCTTCTCTTTTTTTTAGAAGAGAATGAAATTATAACATTTTTAGTGATACGAAAGAAGAATCTTCCCTTCTCACTATCTTCAGATCAGAATCCTTTTGCAAATATTAGATAAATTCTTCTCTTGTCAAAGGTTAATGATATAATTTTAACCTATGCCCATTAACAAGGAAGGTAATATTTTCTTCATAATTAGTCTTGATTCTCATTACTCCTTTATTAAAAACAATATCTATTTCTTAAGGAGAAAGCCAATGTGCTTGAAATTTTCTTTGAAAATCCATAAACTTTGAATAAAAAAGAAGAGCCCAGTCACCTGGTTTGAACTTCTTGACTTTTATGAATTTGTCATGCCACTTGTTTTTTTGTTTCCAATTATGTTTGTTCTTTGTATTGCATCTTGGCAGATCTCATCTAGCTCATTTATTTGTGCCAATCTTTGTTTTCGAGCTTCAGATAGATCAAGCCCCAAATTTGCTACTATTCTAAATGTCTCCAACTGGAGTTCAATCGGAAGAAATATTTTCTTCCCCACATACAAGCTCATAAGGACTATGTCCAGTAGTGTTTCTTTATGTGGTTCGGTATGCCCAAATTGCCTCCAGAAGTATTTCTTCCCAATCTCTTCTGTGCAAGTGCATAATTTTGATCAAAATTTCTTCAAGTACCTTGTTAGAATATTTCACTTACCCATTAGCTTATGGATGATATGGAGTGAAATTTTGATGTTTGATATAATATTGATCCATATTCTTCTGCACCAGCTTGGATGTGAATTGAGTACCTTGATCTCACAATTTCCCTTGGGACACCAAAACGAGTGAAAATATCCTAAAAAATAAATGTAACTACAACATTTTCATTATCAAAAGGAATTGGCTTAACTTCTACCCATCTTCTAACATAATTTGTACAAACAATAATATACCTCTTAAGTTTAGAAGGAGGGTTGATTGGACGAACAAAATCTAGAGCCCATTTTTCAAAAGGCTCTATTAGTACCAGAGGCTGTTGAGGCATCTTGTCTGATGGAATGGGCTTTCCCATTCTTTGGAATTTGTCACATATTTTGATATATTACTTGGAATATTTGATAAGAGAAGGCCAGTAATATCCCAAAAGGACTTCGTATGCAGTTATTTTATTAGAAAATTTTCCTCCACATGGTTCATCATGGAAATATTTTAATATCTCTGATACTTTATCCTCTCGAACACATATCCAAATGATTAGACTAGGTCCAATTCAATACAATTATCCCTCTATTTATGAGTAAGGTGCACTGGTTTTGATAACTTTATGTCTTTCTTTGGTTGATAGTTGTGGGGGGGAATTTCCTATAGAAAAAAATTTAGCAATATTTGCAAAACAAGGAGTTTTAGTAGACACTGCAAAGAGATATTCATCAAGAAAATTATCCTTCACAGTAGTATCAACATTATCATTTTGAATCATAGAAATTAAATTTGAAATTGTGTTTTCCTTTCCTAGCCTATCCAAAATGGTAATATTGAATTCCTGTAATAATAACAACCATCTAGTAATCTTTCCATTAGTAATTGGTTTGTTCTTTAAATATCTAATAACATAATTATCTGTATGAATGAAATTTTCATAGCTAGTAATATAATTTCAAAACTTATTGATAGCATGAACGACAACTAAAAACTCCTTTTCTATTTCTATGTACCTTAACTCTGCAAGAGTCAATTTTTTACTTGTATAATAAATAGCATAAGGAGTCAAGTATTTATGTCCCAATACAACTCCTAAGGTTGTATCTAAAGCATCAGTGGAAATATGAAAAGGGAGATACCAATTATGCCCTCTTAAGATTAATGTTGCATTAATTTTTTGTTTCAATGATTTAAATGCCTTATGGTAGTTAGAATTCCTAACAAAATCACAATATTTTGTAATAAGTTTAAAGAGTGGAGAAGCTACTTTTGTGAATTTTTCTATGAATCTTCTGTAATATCCTATAAAACCAAGAAAACTTCTAACATTTCTTTGCCAAGTAGGAACTGAAATTTTAGATATTACCTCTACCACCTTGATTCCATCACCTAAAATATGGTGACCCAAAACTATTCCCTGATTAAAAATAATAAAACATTTCTTATGACTTATGAAATATTTGTTTCCTTACCCCTAATGAAAACTTTTTCTATTTTTTCAAGGGCTTATTCAAAATTATTTCCAGAGAGAGTGAAATCATCCATGTAAACTTCTACACAATCATGAATTAGACTGGAAAATATACTTAATACTGCTTTGTCAAATGTTGTGGGTGAATTACGTAACTTAAAAGGAAGTATCCTATAAGCATATGTACCCCATGGACATGTAAATATTATTTTGTCTTTATTTTCTAGTGCTAATTGGATTTGGTTATATCCACTGGAACCATTAAGAAATGAAAAATATTTCTTCCCTGCTAAGGTATATATTACTTGATCTATGAAGGTTAATGGCAAATAATCTTTTAAAGTAGCCTTATTTATTTTTGAGATTCAACACGATGATGAGCTTAGTGAAAAGAGTCACCTTCACTAAGTGGGCCCGCAGGCTATTTTTGGCGCAAGTCTATTTTTAGACATGCAGGATCATATTTCAAGTTGTAGGATGCTATTTGTGGATGGTTATTTGGAGCTGAAAATAGATGAAATTATATTTTTAGAATATTTGGGCGAATTCTATTTATAGATCGTCGATCTAAAAATAGAAGTGTCGATTATTATTAGCCCTTAATAATAATCAGACTCTAAATATCAACTTATTCTCTTGGAGCACTTTATTTCAGTATACAGATTTGGAAAATCAGTGGGCTGAAGGAATTACGCAATTCCTAGGTTTTATTGGTGGCTCATGCATGAGGACTCAGTTAGAACCGAAGTGGCAAAGTTATGACAGAGTTGGAAGAGTAGTTCATGGAGTTGTTATTCAATTTAACTCAGTTGAGTTAGTTGTATCTAGTCTAACTGAATGATACACTAGTGAGAGTGGAGTGAATTAATTAGTTAATTAATTCAAAAATAATAACTCATTAATCAACTGAACAATACAGCAGTTAACTACAATGCATGTCAGTTCCAGTGGAGATCTAGTGGAGAGATAGGTGAAAGGGAAAGATGGACTATATGTTGTGACTATAGTGATGCATTGATTGCACCACACACACATTGGAGTTGCCAATGAGGATTGTGCAGTCAAGGCAAGGGTAATTCGAATTCATTTAGAGCTATTCTTCAATAAGGATTACAGTTGGAGGCAAAAAGAAGTAGGAGGGAAGAGATCTAAGGCATGGATTTATTTCTTCTATGTTAGTGTGACGATTGATTGTACCGAAATCTGCATACTAAGATGGTGTTTCTCTACTTACTGCTTTCCGCGTTAAACAATTGTGTTATATGCGATTGTTTTTATTTATGCTTCACATGTGTTTGCAATTAATTTTCCCCAAAATATTAACAGTGGAATTATTTCGTATTTTTCAAGATGTTAAATATTGTGAGATCTGGGGAATATGGATGTATGCATGCTTAGTGTATACTAATTTCTACATGGTATCTGCGCATTAATTATTGAAGATCGCACTAGAAGAATTGGCTGAAGTTTGTGTTGGTGGAAAATTCAAATTTGTTGCGGAAAATTCTTGGTGCATGTTATGGCCTAAATCTACCTTAGAATGAGAAAGGTAGAATCTAGGGTAACATCAAACCACGCTTAACCTGGTAGCTAGCCCTACTAGATCGGGAGAGGGCTCTCTCCTTGTCAATCTCAGCAAAAAATATTCAATGAGGCTTGAGATGACTTGATGTGAAGATTGATTTTGAGGCTAGGTATGTGTGCAAAAGAGTTTGATTGATTTTAAGGGTGTTTTTCTAACTCGAATGGAAATGCATATTTTGGGTCTGGGGAATGAAGCTCAGTTTTGCAGAGATCTCAATGGGGCAAGGCAGGAAATTGATTTGACACTTCCAATTGAAAGAAATGGAGAGCTTTAGACAGGTGAGGAGTTGAAGAGGGCAAGAAACCTTCAAGAATCCTCTTCAAATAGCTGAAAACATAAATAACTAAACAAACCCTAGGCAGAGCACTGCAATTTCAATGGATTCTACCTTTATCCTTGTTTGTTTTAGTTAAGATAAAATAAGAGAGAAAATGACATACATAAAACACCAGTAAACTTACATTTACAGAGAGAAACACGCTATCAAAGCAAAATGCCACATGAATCCCATAGAGTGCTGCAAACACTGGTCTATTCCTTTGCCAAAATACAGAGATGAATGTACAATGATTCTCAAATCATTCCCAAAAGTCCAACCATGCTAATGACTGAAAAATCACAAGATATAGACAAACAATATCTCATCCCAGCCTCTAGGGGTCGAGCTCATAAGTTTAGGAGCTGTTCCAACAAAATCTAAACTGAGAACTAGAAAGTAGGCAGTGGAACAGCTTGCCTCTAAAAACTAGGAAACTGATTCATTCAGTTGCAAATTACCATTTGATGGATGAATCTACCTCTATGAGTGAAAATTTAGCAAAATTACATAAAAATCCATCATGTTACATTTAATTACATCATGATTTTGAAAACTAGAATAAAAAAAGTCAAACTGTGAAAAAACTAGGTGAAAAACAGAGTTTTTGACCAAAAATGAGCAAAATCCTCCAATGCGCAGCGCCTTATTTCTCTATGCGTAGCGCCTGTTTGCAGCTGATTTTGGAGGTCTTGCCGGTGTCCAAATTTGCTCCAAGTGGGATTTTTCGAAAGGTATGCCTATCTAATTTCCAGAACAAGTGGAATTTTTGAATTTGGCCTCCATTTGCCCCTCCAAAATTGAGTTCTCCCAACACTGCTTCCCGTGTGTCAAAAAAGGGGCAGAAAGGTCATTTTTTGGGTATTTTTGACCTTTTTGGTAGCCCAAAACTTGTCAAAATTTCTTGGCCATTGGTAGGCATGCATATTTTTCCATGAAAAATCTAAAAATGCTGTTTTTTCACCAAAAGGAGGTCTCCATCAAAAGCGAGCGCCAAGTGGCGCGGCGCATAGAGCAAAAAAGTTTGATTTTTAGGCCAAAAATTTCAAAAATGAAAAAAATGTCCCAATTTTTTTGAAATTTGGGTTGAGTGTTCTTCATCAAGTGCTGTGTTGGGCTAAGGAAGCCTTATCCAATATCTGAATTTTATCATGCTTTTTTCGTCTCCTCGATGCCTTCTTCAACTTGGCCTTCAAAATTTTGACTCTTACTTTGCACACATGGTTTCTCACCCAGTAATGATTAGCCATATGCCTCAACATGTTTTTCTCTTTGTTGGCTTTCTCCAAACACTTTTCCAAATGAATATTTACCCTTTCAAGCCAATTTTCATGATCAGCTTCAATTTCTTGCTCAAGTGATGTCAACTTGGTTTTGCTTCTTTTGGCAGCTTGTCGGTTCTCTCGTATGTTTTGCAGCTCCATAATGGTTTGCTGATCCTCTAGCTGCTTGTTTCTTTGCTCAAGGTATTTTATTATCCACTTGGCTCTTTGTAGGCTGAGGGACAAAGCTTTAATGTCTGCCCGTTGCTCTTGAATGATCTCTTTAAGCTTTGAGCTTGGTGAGCCCAAATCAGTGCCATCATCTTGAATGAGAATGAAATCTGTCTCCTGCCCTCCTGAAGGCCCCTCATCATGTAATGGCTACTTGCCCTTGTCTTGTACCTGCTCTGCTGATGGAGGAAGTGAGACCCCTTCCACCCCGGGTGGAGATAATACTCGCTTTGTTGCTGCAAACAACCTTCTAGTGCCCTTCTGATAGGTGACAAACACCGACACACTAGCGGTCTATGTCTCATGACCCTCCTGCTGATGTGAAGGTCCACCCGTCTCATGAAAAGCTTCTGGAGGTACCCGAGGAGCTGTGAAGAACTAATGAGAAATGAAATCCTCCCATGATATGTCCTGCAAACCAAGCTGATGCATAACCACAATTTTGATGAGTGCAAAATGATATATATTGTTATACTGCTGTTGAGGAGTTTTATTTTGCACTAAGGTGGTCATCTTCTCAATATTTCGACATATGAAGTAAGGGAGATTCATCATTCTCACCCTGGTAAAGTGCATCAACAATCTGATGTGATAGGCATAGAGGCGAGAAAACCGGCCCTCACAGCTGAAATATTTAATTATGAGTTTCATCAAAGGAGCATATGAGTGTCTCAGGTACTGAAAGGGAAAGACTCTACTGAGTTGTCTCAAAAAACCAGGCTTGATGTATGGCTCATAGTGTTCCCTGTCAATTTGCTGCCTTTTATTCCACTGCTCTCCGACATTTGGAATGTCGGTTGCTAGAGAGATAGACTCCGGTGTCAAGATGAATGTCACACCTGCAAGAGTGACTTGGCCATTATGTAAATGAAGCACAAACAATCTGGCCAACTCATGATGGTACTAGACTCTAGCAACCATCTCACAGAACTGATAACAAGACTGTTGTTGAAAACATGTGATAGCAAGAGGGCAGACCTGCAGCTCAGCAAGTGAAGTAGGTTCCTCCTGTACATGTTTACCACCCTTGTGAGATCTCCTTGGTGCATGCATTTCAGTTGGAAAGTCACTGTGTGTTTCTTCATCTCGGTGGAATCTGACTCCATGTTTGCTAAAATTTGTGGTCTTTGATGAGTATGAAGAGATTTAAGTGTCTTTGATCTTTTGCTGCCAAGTGTATGAAAATGTATGAAGGACTATGAAGGGAGAAGGTAAGAGGGATTTTGGGAATGTTGCTAAATGGAATTTGGGGAATTGAAAGGTTTTAGGGACAACTTTTAGGCTTTTGGGATAACAATTGGGGTTTGGGAATTTTGTAGGTAGGGTTTGGGATAATGGGAATTGGGGATAGGATGAATGAATTTAGGGATATGGGGAATAGTAAAATGGGTTAATGAAAATAGAAAAGAAGTGAGGGAGTGATGGCCACAAAAAACCAATTTACAAACCCTAAGAAATCATGTCTTGAGCAAAAATTGCAAGGAAGTAGGGTTTGAGACTTTTTTATTAAATCATCATAAAAATCTTAAGACACACTTTCATTGACGTTTGCAGAGTTTTTGACTTACTTTGGACCAGAGGAAACTGAGCAAATTGAAGATTCAGATGAATTTGTGTTGAAAATGGCTTGTAGCTCTATGCGCCGCGCAACAAACCCAACGCGCCGCACCAGTTATATGCATCGCGCTAGTGTATTTTTGACACTGTGGAGGCCGACCCAATGCGCCGCGCCACTTGTATGCGCCGCGCCTCTCACCCAAAGCGCCGCGCCCACAAACTTGCACAACTTTGCTGCAATTCTGCTCCCTTTGTTCAACACGGCCTTCTCTTGCTTCGATCTTCTTCTTTGAATACAAATGAGCTCTTTGAATCATGAAAAATGACTTATATACAAAAGACTTTAATTTTCATTCATAAAAACCCACTTTTATAATGTTTGCACTGTGACTTATTCTTTCAACTCTGTTTTGGGCAGTTTGTTTCATTTCGCCTATGATTAACTGAATGACTTGCTTTTTGTTTGCCTTGCAGGGGATGGATTTGCTGAAGCTTGACAAGGTGACCAGGGTTTCCATTGAAGTTATTTACAAATGAGAGAACTTGAAATTACATCAAATTTATACATAAAATGTTGAAAATGGCATCAAGAAACAGTGAATGAGGCCTCCTAAAACATCTTTCCTGATCCTAGTTGGAAAGTGATCACCTAAACTAGGTGGGTACCACACATGTGATTTTTGTCGAAAAATCTATTTTTAGACTATGTCTATTTTTAGACATATGGAGCATGGTCCAGGGATTGCAGTATGTTATTCTTGGAGTATTGATCATGTTGGTAAAAATAGATGGGACTCTATTTTTGTGACCTATAGGTTGAAGAGGTCGAAGTCTATTTTTAGACTGCCTCTCCTTAAAATAGGGAAGTCAAATATTATTTACCCTTAATAATATTTGGACTCTAAACTTCAGTTTACTCTCTTGGAGCACTTCAGTTTGACCCTCAGAGGTGGGGCATGCAGCTGCCAGAAGGAAATATGCTTTTCCTATGGGTTAGTTGAGCTAATGCATGGTTGACTTCAGTTAGAGCTCAAGTGGCGGAGTTCGGTGGAGTTGATGCGACAGTTAATGGAGATGGTGTTCTGGTTAACTAGTTGAACTAGTTGTATTTAGTTTAAATGGCTAATACACTAGAGATGAGTTTGGTGAATTAAATATTATTTAATTCACAAATTATTAACTCATTATTCAACTAAATAACACATCAGTTTAACTCAGTGCATGGACAGTTCAGTGGCGACAAGTGAAAGAGGTAGATGAAAGGGTTGAGTTAGCTATCAGTTGCGACATTAGTTGTGCATGAGATTTGTACCACACTTGGAGGAAATTACCAATGACAATTGCGCAGTTGGAGCTAGTGAGATTCGAACTTGGATCTCTATTTAGACCAGCCTTGACTGCGCAATAGAGGAAGGGAAATTAGTGGGTGTGTTTTGAACCTGTGACTTGTTCAAAACCAAGCTAGTTTTTGTGTAGCTTTGGGAGATAGTACTGAGTACTTGTGAGGAGTATTGTGCTATGTATTGCTGCATGTTCTCTCCATTATAATATACAGAATAGCTGAGGGGTTTTCAGCTATAAGCTTTCCCCATACATACTGTGTTAATGTGTGTGATGATTTGATGTGCTATCGCTTCTATTCCTTCCGCATGTGACAATTAATTGTAGAAGAGATTATGTGTTATGCATGCAATTCGAAATTGATGTGTGATCGGGTTAATCTTCATTGAATAAGTGATTTATTCAGCAAATTTCTACATAAAAAAGATAAAATACTCTATTTTTCCTCAAAACAGAGTTTTGAGGAAAAATGCATTTCTAGGCATATGATGATGGAATTTATTTGGCACTGGAACTTTATTCAACCTCCTCATGCACCTGCTGACCATTATTGGACATTTTGAAGACCTTTTTGATGAAACCCTAGACCTAATGGGACTGAAAACCCTAAAAATGACTCTTGCAAATTATAAGACAAAAAGTGACTGCAAATGATCTTGATGAATGGAAATGGGCCAGCAGGTAAAGGACATGAGGGAAAATCTACAACAAGCCACTACCGTCAGATGATCCATGCTCCTAATGGAATGTAGCTGACTGATCGAGACACCTAATATGAAATGCAACAAGAGAATTTTGATCACTGACGAAGGGATGAAGATACCAACACTAACAGTGGAGAAGTTGAGTATACATTGAAATTTGTTTCAATGGGTTGCGATTGGAGTATGCCCTTGATGGGAGCTCGAATTACATAGCCTGGAAGGATAGGATGGAGGCAGTGCTGGAGGATAATGGACTGAAGGATTTCATCGATAGCGATGTTCCTAAGCCAGGATCTAGCGATGCTGCATTACTTAACGCATGGCAAAAGAAGGTAGAAAAGACAAGAAGAATTCTATTGGAAGGTGTGAAGGACCATATTGTGTCTAGCCTTCATGGGAAAGCCACTCCATTTTTAATGTGGAAGGATTTGATAGATTTTTTCCAAAGCTGAAGCGACTAGAGGAAGTTGGCGCTAAAAGACAAGCTCAGAAAAATAAAAATGGAGAAGGGCGACAGCATTCCAAAATATATCACGAAGTTTGTCCACTGTAGGGATGAATTGAGAACTGTGGGGATTATTGTTGATGATGAAGACTTGGTGAGCTTGGCTCTCCTTGGGCTTCCTAAGAGTTGGCATAGCTACGAAGACTCTATCAATGGACGGGAGAAACTGCCGGGATGGGAGCGACTTTGGTCGGATCTTGTGCAGGAGGAGATAAGGCGGGGTACCAGGGATGGATCTTCATCGAAGAATGAAGATGAAGAGAATTGCGCTTTGGCTACCAAAGCAAGGAAAGGGAAGGGGAAGAAATTTCCTTCAAAATCTGAAGCAAAAGGAAAGAATAAATATTTGTCCAAAGTGAAGTGTTTTCACTGTCACGAACATGGGCATTTCGCCACTAACTGCCCATAGAAGAATAAGAACAAGAAGGTTGCTGGAGCTACAGCTGGAGAGGCCTTAGCCTCATAATTTGAACTTGATTTCTCTTTGATCACATGTTTGGTTTCAAGCTATATGGTATCGGTGTGGTATCTTGATAGTGGTGCGTCTTTCCATATGACGAGAGACAAGGAGTTGTTTAGTGACTTGGAGGAGAAGGACCTCCAGATGCATATAGAGATGGGCGACGATGGTCGATACAGTGCAATAGAAATTGGGACCATTACCTTTGAGAGGGAGTCCGGTAATCCATTCTTGTTGAAGGATGTTATGCATGTTCCAGGTCTGAAGAAGAACTTGGTCTCGGTCGCAATGTTGTAAGAAAAAGGTTATGATTTTGTTTTCAGTGAGGGAAAAGCCTTCCTTCGACATAAAAAAATGGGTCAAACCAAGAAGATAGGGGTTCGAATTAAGAATCTCTACAAGCTGGAGGTAGATGGCTGCGCTGCAATGGTGGGAAAATTAGAAGAAGTGGTGAGTCGGGATGAGGGCGAATTATGGCACAGGAGATTGGGCCATCTTCACCATGGCGCTTTGAAGATTTTGCAGCAGATTTCTATTGGACTTCCCAAGGGTACTCTTGCACAGTTAGATCAGTGCAAGGGATGTACTATGGGTAAGTTTGTGAAGAACACCTTTCATGAGAAGGAGAAACATGCTTCGGTGATCCTGGAGAGAATTCACACAGACGTGTGTGGACCTTTCTCGGTTGCTTCAAAAGAAAAACACATGTATTATGTTATATTTTTTGATGACTATTCTCGTATATGTTGGATCTTCTTCATGCAGAAGCAGAGCGAAACATTCTCAAAATTTTGTGAGTTTAAATAATTGGTGGAGAAGGAGTCAGGGAAGCAAGTGCAAGCTCTACAGAGTGATAATGGTGGTGAATACATCTCGGGCGAATTCAAAGACTTCTGTAGAAAAAAAGGAATTCAAAGAGAAATCATAGCGCCTCATAACCCACAACAGAATGGGGTCGCGGAGAGGAAGAACAGAACAATCGTGGGTGATGCACGAGCGATGCTTCATGACTAGGGCCTACCAATGCACTTGTGGGCGGAAGCATGCAACAATGCAGTTTATGTGAAAAACGTTGTCCTCATAGAGTACTTGGCATGAGTACACCTAAAGAAGCTTTTACTGGTGAGAAGCCTGATATTTCTCATTTGAATATTTTTGGCTCATCTGTTTACATTCATGTGACAAAGGATGCTAGGAAGAAGCTGGAGCCGACTGCAGAAGTTGGGATATTTGTGGGGTAAACAGAAACACCCCATAATTACCGTGTGTATTTTCTAGACATTCGGATGACTGTGGTGTGACAGGATATAAAATTCAATGAGGTGAAAGCCATGAAGTTGTTGCTTGAGAGGGAGCTACACTTGCATGCAGAGGAGGAACTTATTGTTCCCAAATATGAGCCTCTATATGTGGATCAACCAAAAGAGGAGATTCATAGAGTGGAGGATTCCACTCATGCAGAACCAAACATCAGACAAGGCAGAAAGTGTACCACAGAAGCTAAGAGACTGAAGCTTGATGTAGCATAGAATGTAGGAGTCCCTACATCACCACACAAAAAAAGACAATCACCTGACCGATTTACTGGATACATGGATTTGATGAGCAAGTGTATCGTGACAGAGCCATCTTCTTTTGAAGAACTAGTGTAGGAGCCCACATGGGTAGATTCCATGGTGGAGGAGTATGACCCCATTGTTAGAAACAGTGCTTGGGAGATTTTTCCAAGGCCGGTGGGAAAATCAGTTGTAGGATCAAGATGGATCTACAAGGTAAAGAAAGCTGTTGATGGGAGCGTCAAGAAGTATAAGGCAAGATTTGTTGCTCGGAGCTTCTCATAGATCGAGGGGATTGATTATGAAGAAAAATTTGCACCTGCCGCACGGTATTCTTCCATACGAACCATCCTTGCTCTCTCAGCGTATATGGGTTGGCACATTCATCATATGGATGTGAAGACTGCATTCCTTAATGGGATCATTAAGGTAGAGGTGTACATTTAGTAGCCTAAAGGATTTGAGATCTTCAGCAGCGAGTCGCATGTGTGCAGGCTCAAAAGAGGGTTGTATGGGCTGAAACAAGCACCACATGCTTGGTACACTTAGATCGACAACTATTTCACTGGACTTGGCTTCACCAAGAGTGAGGCGGATGCAAATTTGTACCAGATTGTGGTGGAGGGTAAGCTTTTAATCATTATTCTTTATGTTGATGATTTAATACTAAAGGGTGATGAGCAGTTAATACATTCATGCAAGGTAGATCTTGAAAAGGAGTTTGAGATGAAGGACTTGGGCCTCCTTCATTATTTCCTTGGATTGGAAATATGGCAGTGGGAAGGTGAACTGTTTGTGTCTCAAGGCAAGTATGCTCGGGACAAACTGGAGAAGTTTCACATGCAAGGCTGCAAGCCTATCGACACTCCTCTTCCAGTAAATTAGAGGAATGAGGATGCTACATCGACAGAGGTATTGGATGCCACTGTTTATCGACATTTTGTGGGTTCGCTCATGTATTTGGTTAATACAAGACCGAACATATGCTATGCGGTGAACCAGCTTTCACAAGCAATGGTTAAGCCTACCAAGCTCTTTTGGAAGGAAGACAATCATGTCTTGAGGTATATCAGGGGCACATCTGAGTATGGCTTATGGTACAGACAGACAGATGAAGTGAAGTTGCATGGCTTCATGGATGCAGATTGGGAAGGCAGCCCAACAGATAGAAAGAGCACATCAGGAGGGATTTTCAGTATTGGATCTACGGAATTTTCTTGGTACAACAACAAACAAATATCTGTGGCACTCAGTTCAGCGGAAGCAGAATACATGGCAGGAATTCAAGCTGCATGTGAGGCTATCTGGATGAGGAAGATCCTGGTTGGTTTGTTTGGTTCATATTTAGATCCTACAGTGATACATTGTGATAATCAGAGTTGCATTAAACTCTCAATTAATCCTGTGTTTGATGATATATCTAAACATATTGATATCTGGTATCATTGTATCAGAGATTGTGTGCAACGGAAGATCATGTTGCTTAAGTACATTCCTACAGAAGATCAGGATGCAAATATTTTGATGAAGGCGAGTCACCAGGAGAAAATTTGAATACCATAGAGGCAGGATTGGGGTGAAATATAATCCCTATCTTGTTGAGAGGGAGTGTTGATATTCAACAAGATGATCAGCTTAGTGAAAAGAGTTGCCTTCACTAAGTGGGACCGTAGGCTATTTTTGGCGCAAGTCTATTTTTAGACATGGTGATCATATTTCAAAAGTTGCAGGATGCTATTTGTGGATGGTTAGTCAAGTTGGAAAAATATATAAAATTCTATTTTTAGAATATTGGGTGAAGTCTATTTATAGATCGTTGATATAAAAATAGAAGTGTCGATTATTATTGGCTCTTAATAGTAATCCGACTGTTGAGATTTCTTAAATTAAATTTGGAGAAAATCTCATGAATGTGACAACAATAGGATTTGTTGCTAAATTGACTCCATGTAATCCTGATGTGGAGTTATTGCATCCTATTTTTGTTGTGATTGAATTTATGATTCAATTTCTACTCCCAGCTATAAAATGTAAGCCTGTAGAGGTTTCTGAGCATGAGGAATGTGAGGTGAGTGGAAGAGATGTGTAGATGAAAAATTCTGCTATTGTAATTCTCCTTTTGCTGAATGAGATTGCTGATGCCTCCATTTGGTGGACGTAGCCCAGATTGGTTGGGTGAACCACATTAAATCTTTGTGTCTTCATGTTTGTTTACGCTGTGTGTGATTATTTAGTTTCCGCTGTGATTTTTTGCTCCTACAATTGGTATCGGAGCTCTTGTAATTGATAGATTCTCCGTGCGCGATGTTGTCCAGGGGTTTTGTATTTGTGTGACGAGTGTGCTAAGGACATGGAGCTAGTTCGATGAGAAAACAATCAAAGAAATCATAAGTTGTTGAGCATAACTCTGTTGCTGTGTAAACAGTCAAAGAAATTGATGGTTCAAGTAAGGCTGTGTGCGACCGTGAAGCTGCGTGCGTGCGTGACAGCCGAATCTGAGTTGCTGCCATGCTGTCAAAAGCTGTGCTGATCAGCGGCCAAGCATTCCTTTGATATGCTTGAACGATGCCTGTTTGCTGAAGACCTGCCGTTTGAACTACGGAGCACTGTGAGTGGAGAGCCCTGCGTTCAATGCAGAACTTTGGGCCCGCAGATCATTGCAAAAGTTAACGTGTGAGGGCCAACAATATTCAATGCTGTGGACTAAATGGTGAACGTCGGATGGTCAATTGCCCACACAAAACAGTGAATTTTCAGCGCTGTGAAGCTGTGAGCTAGAGGTTTAGCAGCGCCATGCAGATTGAAAAACTATGGAAGACCGTGAGTCAAATCTGCAGCGTGTGATTGCTGTGCTTGATTTGTGAAGAATCATCATAAACGAGTGCCTGAAGGCACATAGTCAATAAAGTGAGTTAAATCGATTTCAATATTTTTTTTTAATCGAATTATGAAATTGCCAACTATATCGATTGGAATTTTTTTTTAAAATCAATTATATTGAAGTTCATTATATATCAATTTTTGAATTCTAATATGTCATGGTGGCACTTCATTGTTTTAAAAGTTTTTTTAAAATCGATTTGTATGGTAACTCCATATTTTATCAATCGATTTAAATGGAGTTTATAAGGTGGTATTTTATTGATTTATACGGTGTGGTGAGTTTATATGGTGGCATTTTATTAATTTAATAGGTCTGTTATATGCACTTGTGTTGGGCCTAGGGCGAAGGGAATTTTTTTAAAAATAAAGAGATTTTTTAATCAAAATTAATATTTTTTGATTAAAAATAAAAACCTTCGTTATTAAGATTTTAAATTGGAGTTTTTTGATACAAGCTACTAAACATGGAAAAAACACAAAGTGCTCGGTTTGAGATCGAGAAGTTCAATGGGAAAAACAACTTCGAGATATGGAAAGTTAAGATGCATGATCCACTTGTGCAACAAGGCGTGGCGAAGGCGCTTTTGGGAAAAGCCAAAAAACCTTTTTCCATGACAGATGATGAATGGAGTGACATGGATAAAAGAGCACTGAGAGACATTCGTTTGTGTTTGGCGGATGATGTTTTGTTTAACATCGTGTCAAAGAAAACTACTGCTGGTTTCTGGACAAAGCTTGAAAAGCTGTACATGACAAAATCCTTAACCAATAGGATTCTTTTGAAGCGACAGTTGTACAGCTTGCGCATGAAGGAAGATACATCAATTACTGATCATTTGAATACCTTTAATACTCTCTTGGTGCAGTTATAAAGTATAGAAGTAAAATTTGAATCAGAAGATAAAGCTGTAACTTTATTATGCTCGTTTCCCAAGTCATGGGATCATTTTGTTACTTCTATAAGTCTTAGTTCATTAGAAACCCTTGAGTTTGATGATGTTTTTGGAGCTTTTTTGTCTGAAGAAACCAGGAAGAGGTCAAATTCAGAAACCTCTACATCAGAAGCAATGATGGTCAGAGGTCGTTCTAAAGAAAGATGCTTCAGTAAGAAGAACAACTCGCGGTCAAAATCGAAAGGGAAGAAGAGTAAGGTAAAGTGCTAGTTTTGTGGCAAATCAGGACATTTGAAGAAGGACTGTTGGAAGAGACAACAAAAATCCAAAGGAGACTCTTCGACAGAGAAGAAAGAAGAAAACACGATAGATACAGGTTCGGCATCCATTTCATGTATGAGTGATGAAGTGTTATCAGTTAGTTTGTCTAATCATGATCAACATTGGTTGTTAAATTCTGGTGCGTCAAATCACATGTGCATTCACAGAGAGTGGCTTAAAACTTATAAATCAATCAATGATGGAGTTTTTTACATGGAAAATGATGTCTCATGTAATCTTGTGGGAATTGGAAGCATCTATATTAAAATGTTTGATGGGACAAATAAAATTTTAACTGATATAAGACACGTGCCTGAACTAAGAAAAAACCTCATTTCACTAGGAGTGCTAGACACAAATGGATATAAAACCTTTATTCAAGGTGGAGTAATGAAAGTTTATAAAGGAATTTTACTAGTAATGAAAGCAAAGAAGGTTGGAAATATTTTTCAGTTAGAAGGAAGAACAGAGTCAGATCATGCTTCTACAGTATCTAAAAATGACAGTAATTCTATTCTTCTATGGCATCAAAGGTTGGGCCATATGAGTGCAATAGGATTAAAAATTTTATCTGATCGTAAGTTACTTCCTAGTTTAAAATCTTCTAAGTTATATTTTTTCAAACATTGTCTATATGGGAAACATAGCAAGCAGAAGTTTAAAACTGGAAAACATACTAGTAAGGGAATCCTTGATTATATCGATTCTGATGTTTGGGGTCCATTTCCTACAACCTCATATGGAGGATTGCCATATTTCGTATCTTTTATTGATGATTTCTCTAGAAAAGTGTGGGTCTATATGTTAAATAAAAAGTTTGATGTATTCACAGTTTTCAAACAGTTTAGAGCATTAGTTGAAAACATCACTGGAAGAACCATTAAATGTTTAAGAACTGACAATGGTGGTGAGTTTACTTCAAACGAATTTGATAATTATTGCAAGGACGCTGGGATCGAAAGACATAAAAATACTATATATACTCCTCAGCAAAATGGAGTTGTTGAACGCATGAACAGGACTCTCTTAGAGAGAGCAAGAAGTATGCTTAGTAACGCCAATTTGCAGAAGGAACTATGGACAAAAGTTGTATCTACAACTTGCTATTTGATAAATCGATCACCATCAACTACAATAGGATGCAAAATTCCTCAAGAGGCATGGAAAGGTCATCCTTGTGATTATTCTAAACTGAAATTTTTTGGTTGTGATGGATATGCTCTAATTCCGAAACATCAACGTTCTAAATTAGATCCTAAATCAAAAATATATATCTTTGTTGGATATGGTGATGGGACTAAGGGATACAGGTTGTGGGATCCTACTACTCACAAGATCATCATTAACGGAGATGTTAAATTCAATGAATCTTCACTTGAAAATCCAGATGTAGATGATAAAATGAAATAGAATAATGTACCTAAGTTTCAACATATTCAGTTTGAAACTAGTTCAAACACTGATGATAGTCCAGATGAACAAGTTTCAGATGCAGATCATGAACAAGTTTCAGATGCAGATCATGAACATGTTTCAGATGCAGATCATGAAGAAGTTCCTACAGATAATAATCAACAAATTGTGTAAGAACTAGAAACATCTTTAAGGAGGTCCACGAGAATCAGACGTCTTCCTAAAAGGTATGATGATTATGTTACTTCAGTTGCTTTAACCATTAATGATGATGAACCTTTGTGCTATCAAGAAGCTGTAGAAGATTATAATAGTGATAAGTGGAAAGAGGCTATGAAGGACGAGATGAAGGCATTAGATAAGAATGCCACATGGGATCTGGTGGAACTTCCTAAAGACAGAAAAAATGTGGGATGTAAATGGGTTTACAAATTGAAAAGGGGCGTTGATGATAAAGAAGACAGGTACAAATCAAGGCTGGTCGCAAAAGGTTTTTCTCAGAAAGTAGGAATTGACTTTCATGAGATATTTTCACCAGTTGTAAAAATTATTTCAATTCGGATTGTGTTAGCATTAGTTGCTTTACTTGATTTAGAATTACAACAACTAGATGTTAAAACTGCGTTTTTACATGGAGATTTAGATGAGGAGATTTACATGGAACAACTGGAAGGGTTTGTTCAAAATCACAACAAGAAATTTTTCTGCAAGCTCAAGAAATCATTGTATGTTCTAAAGCAGTCGCCTCAAAAATGGTACAAGAAATTTGATTCTTTCATGTTGAGTAAAAATTATATAAGAAGTGAATATGATCATTGTGTTTAATTTAAGAAATTAAGTAATGGCATGTTCATTATCTTAGTGTTATATGTTGACGATATGGTTTTAGCAAGCAAAAGCATAAGTGAGATCAACAGGTTGAAGGCTCAGATGGCTAGGACGTTTGATATGAAAGATCTAGGAGCAACAAGACAGATTTTGGGCATGGAGATTTTTAGAGACGGGAGCAATGGTAAGATGTGGCTATCACAACAGAAATATATTGAGAAAATACTCTTGAGGTTTGGTATGAACAATGTGAAGCCTGTTTCAGTCCCTTTAGCTTCCGATTTTAAGCTTTCTTCAAGTTTATGTCCTAACACAAATTAAGAAAAGGAATATATGTCTCGAATTCCATATGCTAATGTAGTAGGTTGTTTGATGTATGCGATGGTTTGTAATCAACTAGATATTTCACATGCAGTTGGGGTTATTAGCAAGTATATGGAAAATCCAGGAAAAGAACACTGGTTAGCAGTGAAATGGGTGCTTCAGTATCTGAGAGGCACAAGTGATTACTATATCACTTATAACAGAAGTAGTGAATTTGTTTGTGGATATGTTGATTCTGATTTTGTAGGTGATTTGGATAAGAGAAGGTCAACTTCAGGATATGTCTTTACTCTTGCAGGTGGAGCTATAAGCTAGATGTAAAAGCTACAAAACATTGTTGCTTTATCCACTACTGAAGTAGAATACATAGCTTCTTCACATGCTTGCAAAGAAGAGATTTGGTTGAAAGGTTTGTTTGGTGAGTTTGGTAGGTTGCAGGACAACATTAAGTTATTTTGTGATAGTCAAAGTGAAATTCACTTGGCTAAAAATCCGGCCCATCATAGTAAATCAAAGCATATACCTATCAAGTACTATTTTGTAAGACAGGTTATCACTGAAAGGGGAGTCTCTCTTGAAAAAGTGCATACAAAGGAAAATTGTGTAGACATGTTCACGAAACTAGTTTTGTTAGAGAAGCTACGATGGTGTCTGACTTCTCTTGGCTTGCAGAAAATATCGAAATAATAATGGAATAGGGTATCAGGCTAATTGTTGTCAAGGTGGAGATTGTTGAGATTTCTTAAATTAAATTTGGAGAAAATCTCATGAATGTGACAACAATAGGATTTGTTGCTAAATTGACTCCATGTAATCCTGATGTGGAGTTATTGCATCCTATTTTTGTTGTGATTGACTTTATGATTCAGTTTCTACTCCCAGCTATAAAATGTAAGCCTGTAGAGGTTTCTGAGCATGAGGAATGTGAGGTGAGTGGAAGAGATGTGCAGATGAAAAATTCTGCTGTTATAATTCTCCTTTTGCTGAATGAGATTGCCGATGCCTCTGTTTGGTGGACGTAGCTCATATTGGTTGGGTGAACCACATTAAATCTCTGTGTCTTCATGTTTGTTTATGTTGTGTGTGATTATTTAGTTTCCGCTGTGATTTTTTTCTCCTGCACCAACAATAAACAACAACTTATTCTCTTGGAGCACTTAGTTTCAGTGCACAGAGTTGTCAAATCAGTGAGCTGAAGGAATTATGCAATTCCTAGGGTTTACTGGTGGTTCATGCATGGAGGACTTAGTTAGAACTGAAGTGGAGAAGCTATGACAGAGTTGGAAGAGTAGTTCATGGAGTTGTATTCAGTTTAACTCAGTTAGACTCAGTTGAGCTAGTTGTATCTAGTCTAACTGAATGATACACTAGTGAGAGTGGAGTGAATTAATTAGTTAATTAATTCACAAATAATAACTCCTTAATCAACTGAACAATAAAACAGTTAACTACAGTGCATGTCAGTTCCAGTGGAGACCCAGTGGAGAGATAGGTGAAAGGGCAAGATGGACTATTTGTTGTGACTATAGTGATGCATTGATTGCACCACACACACATTGGAGTTGCCAATGAGGATTTCACAGTCAAGGCAAGGGTAATTCGAATTCATTCAGAGCTATTATTCAATAGGGATTGTGTAGTGGAGGCAGGCTAGCAGGAGGGCAAAGATCGGTGCATGGATTTGCAGATTTCTTCTATGTTAGTGTGTGATGATTGATTGTACTGAGAGCTTGATGTACTAATATTTGTATGAGATTGTTACATGATATCCATGATACATAATATATGATAGTTGGGTTTTTCATCTTTAGGCTTTCCCGTTAAACAACTGTGTTATGTGCGATTGTTTTTATTTATGCTTCACATGTGTTTGCAATTAATTTTCCGCAAAATATTAACAGTGGAATGATTCTGTATTTTGCAAGAAGTTAAATATTGTGAGATCAGGGGAATCTGGATGTATGCATGCTTATTGTATACTAATTTCTACATTTATTTCTATATAATTGATGCACACTCTCCACTTTCCATTCTTCTTAGTAACAACCACTAAAGGTGATACCCATTGACTATCTAATATGAGGTAAATGAAATTCACATTAAGCAATTTTTGTAGTTCCTCCTTAACAATTTATCCAAATTAGGATTCATCCTTCTCTAAGGTCGTCTCATTGGTTTGGCATTTTATTGAATGCGAATGTGATTCATACATGTATTAGGGCCAGTTACATTCATGTCAGTATGTTCCCATGCATATGAAGAGGAATTTTTTTGTAGCATCTTTATCAATTATTTCTTTTGAAATTCTTCCAAGTTATTATTAATGTTTAATGTTTTTCCTGGAAAAAATTCTACTAAATAATTTCCAAAATTTTCCATAGTATGTAAAGCTACTTTAGATTGTTGTGATGATAAATATTAAATATTACATTTCTCTTGAAATTTTTTATCTTGTTCACAATATGAAGAATAATCATTATCGTTCATCAAATTTGTTAATTGATCCTCCTCCTCAATTTGTGAAAGAATAATATAGGTTGAATATCTTCAAAGTCTTTATTATCATCGTAAATATAAACTTGACTTTCCAATTGAGTTATTGTTTTTGTAGGTGGATATAATGTGAATATCTTGGTAGATATGCCATCATAAATGTAGATATCACCAGAACTACAACTTATGTATGCATGAACTGTGGCTAGCCAAGGTTTACCAAGGATCAATGGATGGCCTCCTAAGTTATTCTTGGAAGTTAAAATCATAAAATCAATAGGATATTCCCATGAATTTAAATATACAAATACATCTTCCAATATGCCATCATGTTTGATAACAAGTCTATCTACTAGTTGCAATAAAGTTGGGGTATATTGAATATTAGGAAGCTTTAATTGATCCATAGTTTGCTTTCTCACGATATTAATGATACTCCTAAATCAATCAAAGTGTTTTGGATCTAAATACCATTGATATTAATTTTTACAATAGGGCTACCTGAATCTAAATATTTTTGAAATATTGGTTTCCCCATCATAATATATGCAATATTTCCTACCAATTGAATCTTTTTAATACCTTTCTTTTTTCTTCTTGGTTTTTTAATGCACAACTCCTTTGTTGTTTTTGCAAATATATGTATTTCCTTTATAGCTTGAAGTAAATTAATTGTGATGCAAATATTTTTTAATTCATCTAGCATATTATATTCAGGTACAATGATTTAACTTTCTATTCCCTTCTCAATTTGAAGCCTTTAAGGCAAAGGAGGGCTTTTTAGGGAAACATAAGGTTCCTCTACTAGAGGAATTGTAGGAGTTGATTTTATTTGGTTGTCACCTAATTTTGCAAGAAAATCTTCCTTTGGAGAAGTCTTTTCTTGATAAAGAGATACCTCTTTTTCAAGAATCTTATCCTCCTTATATTCTTGGATGACAACTGGTGGTGACTTCTTTTGCAAAACCCAACCAGATCTAAGTTGGAAATCATTTATACCTAGAGGGGCTATCATACAAGCTTGAAAGTTTTGACACTCAACATTATGGATGGGTTGTTCAAGAGCTTTATTATTTGGATTCAGGAGTGGTTGAGCAGGTAGTTGAATGGATTTTTGAGGAAATGAAGTGGATGGCAAGGGAAGTGGTTTAATTGTAGTCAATTGGGGTTGGAATTGTAGTTGAGTGGGTTATGAAGATTGAGGAGGATAATATTGAGGTTTGTATTGAGGGTATGGTCATTGGAACTAAGGATACTAAGGATTCCTACCATGAGATTTTTTCTAACCCTGTGACCAAGATGAGTTTTGGGGTTGAGGTGCCCAAGTTTGCTAAGGCATAGGTGCATTCCAATTACTTTGTGGTTGTGCATATGATTGATATTGTGAACTGGGATCTTGTATCATTCTTGTTTTTCTAGGCTTCCAAGGTCTCTTAGGGGCAACAAAGAAAACTGATTCAACTTGAATTGTTCAAACTTCATCCTGGAAAACATCCTTAAGCCCAGGTATTAAGGGAAATTCTTTAGTATCATGTTTTTCTGCACATATAACACATATTTCAACACTATCAAGAGGAAATTATCATAAAACATGTTTTTTCCTACATCTAGGACAAAAAATAGACATTGCAACATTCTCAACTTTTTTCTTGTTTTGTATCCTTAAAGTATTTAGTTGTTCACTAAGATTTCCAAGGATATTTGCTTTAAAGTTTTCAAGAAAATTTCCTAATTCTACTCTACTTACTGTTCTAGATGTAGATTTTTTTTACTCTTGATATGACTAGGTCTCATGGGTTCTTACCACATTTCTCCTTACCTCTTGCAATGTGTTAAATGCACAACTCAAATTTTTTATCAAATGGAAATTGTGAGACATATCCTTTGCCCATTAAATTCAGAAGATAAACCCACTCATCCCTTATGGTTTTTA
Organism: Pinus albicaulis; assembly: GCA_034641835.2. Taxonomy (NCBI): domain Eukaryota; kingdom Viridiplantae; phylum Streptophyta; class Pinopsida; order Pinales; family Pinaceae; genus Pinus; species Pinus albicaulis. The sequence continues at coordinate 53,796,930 of CM076574.1, read as the reverse complement.
TCAAAAGAGGTGTTAATGTCTCTTCATATAAATTGTGCATTTTAGCCATTTTGATATTGTAGGAAAACAATTCCATGACATCTTCAAGGTTTTCATCCTGTTTTTGAACCATCTTAAAGACGTCGTCCTTAATATTACGGTGCATGCAGTAATATTTATATTTTTATAGGAATATTCTTTTCATATCATCCCATGTTATGATAGAATGTGTTCCTAGACCCATGAACGATTTAAGAGCTCTATATTTTAGAGTGGTTGGGAATAATTTCAATTTTTGAGTATCAAGTAGATAGTCATATGATCTGCGTAATACTTCAAACTCAAAAATAAATGTCTTTGGATCCTTAGTTCTTAACCCATGAAAGTTAGGAAGGATGGATGGTGATACATTTTTCATGGTAGCAATGGTGTCTATATCTAATATAGGAAACCCAAAAGGATCATGTTCATGAAAATCTCTATCATCTCCCCTTCCACCTCTACCACCTCGACCTCCTCTATTTCCTCCTCTATCAATCCTTGTTCCACCTTCTCCATTGTGTACTTCTCCTTCCCCTTCTCCTTCCATTTTATATTCCTTAGAATTGATATAAGGTTCAACAATAAGGTTGTAAATTTCTTCTTTGGTTCTTCTACTAATGGTATGTCATAATTTTTTTTTTGCCTCTTCTTCACTAGGTACGTCTAACTCCTGTCCTAAGTTTTGTTCACCTATTTAAGAGAGAAATATGACTCCTTTAGTAGGGGATGTGGGTTATTCATCCACAACTTCTATGGATGAGGTTGGTGAATCCCCAGGCTAAATTTTAGACCTATGTACTTTAGTGAGTCTATGTCTACCTACAATGAATGGAATGTGAGTGTTAGTGGATGGTGTAGCACTACATGGTCTAGCAGGGGTGGTTGGTGATGTTGGTATTGAACTACTTTCTCTACCTCTACTTACAAGTCTACCCCTTGAATATCGTTCTCTATACATGCATCCTAAATTATTTTGATATGATTTTAATTATGCATCTAGAAAATGAATGCATTTAGTATGATATGCAAATAAAAAATAACGTCCTATATGCACTTCCCAATAACGACGCCAAAAATGTTGGGTAATTTAATTTCTAGTTAAATTAATTTTCATTAAATTTTCAAACTCGGGGTTCATATACTTGCGGAGTGTATGTGCACAATATATTCTTAGAGGTTTATTTTTCATCAAGAAATTAAATTTTAATCTATCAAATTCAATTTAAAATTGTAAATCTTTTCTACTCAAGACTTTTCCTCATCAAGTATACACACATGTTCTTTATATAAGACTTGTTTAAATCAAAAGGAAATGAACTAAAAACTTAATTTAAGAACAATAATTGTAATTCTATTCCATTCCACATAATGAAAAGACTAAGCTACTAAACCAAATTGAAAGACTATTTTAATTGAAAAAATTGAAAACTAATTCTAGTAAACCAAATCAAAAGTCTATGCTACTTAACTTGAGATAAATCTATTCTACTCTTGACTAGAAATGAAATTATTCTAAGTGATTTTGGAATCAACTCTATCCTCGGAACATAATGGATAAATCTAACTAGAAAGAAAATTTGAAATGAACTTGAAATAATGATTAAAATCTAGACTAGAAATCTTGTAGATTACTAATGTGCGCTTTCGATGATTAGAGTCAATCTGAAAAATAACTTAAATATGAGACTAAATAAAAATTGCAAGGCAATACAATTAATTAAGGAATTTTCTTGTGTTTTTAATTTTGATTGTGAGCGCTCAACCTTTGAAAACAAACTAATAGTAAGTAAACTAAAATTGAACGCAAAACATTAAAAAATTAGAGGACATTTGAAAATAAAATGAAACAACTTCGAAAAAGGAATGAAACTAAATAACTAAGCTATATTATGACTCTTCAAGGGGGCCTATTGTTGAGCGCAAGGTAAGTATGAACTCAAATTAAGCTAGTCACCAATGCATTTGTAACTCAAGTCTGGAACAAAGTATTACATTAACTAAAAATAGAGTCTCACATCTCAACGAGTACAAACTTATAATTCTTGATCGTCCTCATCTTCCATATCAAGGAATGTTTATAATTTTCCTAATATTTAACAACCAAATAAATAAAATAAATAAACACCAAAAGACGAGTTCACTAAGTGACAACTAGTTGTTTGAATTGAAATAGAAATTGATTTCTCATGATTTTCTCTTTACGTATCAAATTATGAGAAGGATATTTGTCTACACATAAACACGTTCAATTGATGCGATGATTTTCCATGCTCGCCTGTCGTTAAAATATTTTCTTCAAAACCACGAACAAACCATAGTTGATTTTTACTTTGACCCATCAAATCCTCAAGCTTTATGATCTATTAAATAAGCCTAATAGGTGGATGTCCATGTCTTCGACATTTGGCATCTATCAATGTATTTTGTTCTTCTTAAAATTCTCTAGAACCTGTATATAACCATGGACTAAGCTGCAGAAATGATCATTAAATACGAAAATTTCCCAATTCGGTAGCCATAGCAATATTTCAGTCATTTTTTATAAGGAAAATATATATTATGAGCTACAAATGTTTGATACCTTATGTTATAGCCGAGGATGATCCAAATGATCTTATAACATGTAAAATATGTCAAAAACAAGTATATAATAGATGAAAATAAGGGAAAATATATCAAAATTGAGGACAATATGAGGTTTCAAAAATCAATATAAAAAAGGTTGGTCGAAAAATATGCAAATTAGAGAATTAAGTCTAGGATGATATTCATTCTACCAGAATGTGCCAACTACAAGTAATTTGAGTTCGTTGTTTGGCTATGGAAACCTTAATATTTATTTGAAAACCTTAGGAGTTAATATAATGGAGTTCATATTATGTAGAGTAGGATTAATTATTATGGTCTTGGCATCGAATCTACATGCACACCAATAAAAAATTTCCTTAGAATCAAGGATCTCTGGAACACATGCATCATTAGTCAACCCAATATTCCAAATTCTATTATTTTGTTTCTCTTTTGGACTCAAATTCAAATAGCACTTATAGGTGACCGACCAATGGAAGTTCTTATTCTATCATGCAAGTGAATTAGGTGTATGCCCACAAATGAGCTACTTCTTTCTTTTACTCACCATATTGTTTATTCATTCAATGTAGTTAGATATACATGAAAAATCAATGAGATTTTACAAAGATATTAGCTATATAAATCTTGATTTGCAGTAGGATTTAATAACATATCCCATCATGCCATACCACCTTCATCAAGCCATGTAGGAACAATAATAAAAATTTAATAACCCATAGTATGTATTTAATTGGCGTAATGGTGGATAATTCAAATAGTACAATATCAATGCCTTTTCACCTCGCAAATGGAAATTTCTTAAATGAGATTTCAATTATCCTAAAAATAATTAAATGGTTGATTTTCAATACTTATGGAGTATAAGTAGAGAAATTTATTTAGTAGAGTATTTTATTATGCCTTGTGCGAAAGCTTTACATTTGTGGAGGAATATATGTGTGGAGGACTATGTTGTGCATAAGAAAACTATGTGCAAGAGATTGGGTGTGCCTACAAAATCCAACAACCAGATACATATGCTATAAATCCTTGAGATAAGAACAACCATACTTAGTAGAAAATTAATATAGTGCAGTTGTCAACACAATACACTATGGATCCATGAGAGAATATGCAATACCATGGCCATAAAAGGAATCATATGATTAATCCATGTCATCAAATTATGATTATAGCCATGAAATAGTTACAACGTCGATCCGTGTCACAATATATATTAGGAGGACATTGGGCACCAAGGAGAGCGATTAAATGTGGTCCTCAAAGAACATAATATAGTCTCCATCATAGCATGGGAAAGGAAACATGCATGAGTGAGTTATCCTCAATACCCAAGGTCTTTATACTATCCTAGTGGTATGAACCTACTACATGTGAATGAATGAGAACTACATGTGAATGAATGAGCTGATGTCAAGCATGAAAGGGATTGTCTGATTACCAAGCATTAAGGGATCTTGTTAATGGAAGAAAGGGAGACCACTATTGATGAAAATGGTTCCCAGGGTACCTAATACAATCTCACAAGAATGAATATATGTGCTATTCTTGAACACTGATAAAATTATCCAGTAGGGACCAATGAGGTAAACCCACTATCAATAGCAAGGAAGATTGAAACTAAGGACTACAAGCTCCAACGTAATAGCTAGTTTTTGAACTTGCTTCCCAAATAATAAGTTGGAATAAATGGGAAGAGATATGTCAAATAAGGGCCTTGGTGTATCACCCATCATTCGAAAAAAACAAAAACCAAACTTATTTTAACAATATCCAATGAAATATGATGCACAACTAATACAAGAATGGTCGACACAAAAGGTAAAATGATATTGCAAACAACGGAATTTAGTTGAGACTTCCCTTGAACATATTTTGGCCTGACACAAATGCAAAATTGGCAGCTTGGAATAAATAACACCACTAAGACATAGTAGTGAGACAAGAGGTATGACCACAACCCATTTGAATAGAAAGGTGAAAAGAAGGTGAGCTTCTAACTTTGGGTAAGAGGTTGCTTGACTCATGTTGATGGTTTGTCTTTGAATCCAAGATAAGACCAATTGTTAAACAAGGATTCAAAATAGATGCCATGTTCAAGAGCAACTAACAACTACATTTGTAGAATAAAATTGGTAATACTTCCCTCCAACCCCCTTTTGTATGTTTAATTTCTTTCATAGTTTTACAAGCATGAAAGAGAAGACAAACAAGTTCGATAGTATATTTTTTTGTTTGGTTTTAACGAACTTGAAAAATATATAGAAGTGTACTCATATATGTTTCTTTTCATGAGATTTTTATTGAGCCTAAAAGTAGGTAGATTTTTTTCTCATGTCCTTCCCATATTTTAATGAGCATGAGAAAAAGGAAAATATTATGTTATTCATATTTCATCTTGGATGAAAAGGGGGGAAGAATGTAAATGAAATCATCATTTTAATTGATTTTACGAGCATGAAAAGACTAACAAAAGGAAGCTTAAGATTTTCATTGTTTAACAAGCACAAAAATATGACCACAATAAAACTCATTTTTGATAGATGAGTGGCATGACAACATGCATCTAGTTTCAAGATTAGAAAAACCAACCCAAGAATAACAAAAGGAGAGGAAAAGTGTCTAACAAGAGAAGCCCACTCAATGTAGCGGTATCTCGAGAAAGTGATAATGGGTTGAAAGATGGAGGTAACATTGATGCAAAGGAAAGAGGCCAAGTATGATTGTAAGGGAAGTAATCGGGATAAAGGTAAACATTGGCTCAACAATATGAAGCGAGACAATGAAAATTTTAGGAATAGGGGACCAAAAAGCAACAAAAAAATTACTAGGAACCCCATCGTTTGGCTGAATATGTCCAAAAGGAAAATGAAGAGAGATGAATGTAGCTCAACTTCATGACATGGAAGGTTCTAAAGAGGGTGCTTGCAGCTACAAATAATCATATACTAGGAACCAATATGGCAACAAGTTGTTGCTCTAGGGAACCCATGAAGGATAGGCACTACCATGCAAGTTACGACATGCAAAAAGGCATGGGAAAAGGTATAGATAAGGTAAAAAATGCGTCAACAAGATTTATATGAATCCAATCCCTATGTGCCTATTTGAAAGTATGCCTTAAATCCGTGCAATAAAAATTATTGCTTCCCTATCAAAATATATCAAAATATCTTTGTGAAAAAGCATTAACGATAATTAATTAATACCACCCAAAAATATGAAATATCTAGCAAAAAGGGAAGTTTCTAGGGTAAAAAGGGATAAAATGAACCCACTTCCTCATGTAAAATGGAATAATAGTTACCATTGTATTAAAAGTTTTTCCAAAGAAGAAATATCAAGTGGATAAACCCTTTGTTACTAGAACTCGTTGAGAAAATTTTAGGAGTATCAATCCACCAAATGTGATCTTGTCACCACGGGGTAATATTTTAGGCTCTCCTCTTTATTTTAAGTACCATTTTACTGTTTTTCCTAAAATTTGGCTATTTGGGAGACCCTTTTAAATCTTGAACTTGCTCAATGCTCTATCACAAGCTTGAAAATGCATTGAAGAGGTATTTGATGCTTTATCTAAGCCTAGGTAGAATGTTGAGACACTCCAGGAGGCCTAGGGAAAAGCATTGAATCTCAAAGTCTTCATATTTGGGCTCTCGATAGTAAGAAAAACCATTTCCACGATGAGTTATTGATGTTTTCTTTCTATTTTTATAGTTTTATCACCACGATTGGGAGGAGGTAACAAGAACATGAGTTCAATGATGTGGCAACCATGAGGGCTCAATAATATTGTAATGCATTGTGCATCTTCGACCTATTGAAAATTTTCAAGTCATAAAGTATGAAGGAGAAGTTTATGTTATTGGAAAATATTTTGCAATTGTGGAGTCTTGCTAAAAAATGGTTCGAAGTTCAAAACTAAGTGCTAGGCAGTGATGCTTACTTCATTATTAGGATTTTCAAATGAGGGGTCCTAGTAGTGGGATTTAGAGGGAGACTGGCCTCAAAGATGTCAACCGATGACTTGATGGTGTACTATTATGTTCCCTCCACACAAAATGTACGTGGGAGGATACTCATTCAGGATATCATTGACCTCCCTTGATGGATCATCTTGTTCACCATGACCCAAGTTTCTGGGTCTACTAGTCCACATTTGGCTTCCAAGATCCAATTTGATATCATAAAGTGATGATTGGAAACTACCATCTTCAACTAATGTGAAGGATTATTATCAAACCTAAAATATCAATTGAAGAAGTGAAAGACAAGGAAACATAAATAACTTAAATATGATGGTATTTTGGTGTCCTTATTCTTTGAGAGGGTACTGGGGGATTTGAGCATTCAATGAACCAATGGACATATTGTTGACTAGTGTTGGAACTGTAACTAGTGCCGGTATTCATAATGAAATTCAAATTTATTTTTGATGTAATTATTGTATTTGTTTATATGATCATTATTATTATTTTTATTTCTAGTCAAAGCATGTTTTTCATGCTTATAGGGTTTATTGAGTGAAAAGAAAAATTATTATGAGTCAAATAAATATAATAGAGTCAAAGTCCCATTTGGACTTCTTGTAAGATTTTTTTTTTCCTTGAGTAAAAAAGAGTCAAAATGTCCTCCATAGACCAAGTCCTCCCTCCTGGACAATTCAGCCTAGAAGAGGCAGTCATTTGACCTCCTTAACATATATAAATACAAGATAGTTCAACCTCATTTGACCATCAATAAAAAACACTAATCTCTATGCAAGAAGAAGAATTTCAATGAAATTCAAAAGAGAGAGAGAGAGAGAGAGAGAGAGAGAGAGAGAGAGAGAGAGAGAGAAGTTAAAGGAGAGAGAAATTTATATTTTCCACCCTAATTCATCCACACGTGTGAGGTTTCTGCGATTTTTTAGAGCTGCCACAGGGTCAAAATTCAACCATCATTTCAGGTCCAAAATTTTTAGAGCCTTGAGTAGAATTTAAATTTTTTTACCAACATTGACTTTGACTTGGTTAGAGAAGGTTTTTGGAGGGCTAACTTGGATCTTTTGGGAATACTGGTCTTAGTTTTTGGGTCTTGTATATCTCACTTTTATTTAATTCTATAAGAAGAGGATTTCTTTTGTTTCCCCTTGTGGGGTTTTCCCCTAGCTTGGAGTCTAAATCTCTTGTGTTATTTTTCTCTTGCGATCTTCATGTTTTTTAAATTTTGATAATTTCTTGATGAATATAATTTAAATTTAAGAATAAGTAAACAAAAATTCACAATTAATTATCAAGTTAAGAGAAATCTATTGTAATATACAAGCACATTGATTTCTCAACATGGTATCAGAGCTAAGGTGAAGGAAGGTGTTGACGGTGTTGGACCCACCAAAATTCAAGGGATCTCCTTGATATGAAGTCCCAATTAGACCTCACATCATTTGGTGTAGGAGTCCCATCCATAATACAAACCAATTTTCAATGCAGTGGGTTTTAATGGTGTGCCTTGGCTGCAATAATGCAAAGAGCAGTCTATGGTGACTTTGGTGGGAACAAGTGTGTGAATTTGTGGAAATTCAAGTGTAATGCATGAAGGTTATAACACATGAATGGAAAGTGAGTGAGCCCCTTAGAATCCTGTAATAGTACACAGCTTCAAAGGCACACATGAGTATAAAGACATCACAAGATAATCTACGAAATAGTTCACAAGGTAACAATGATGGAAATATCCAACAACACACATTCAACAAGATTCATACTAATTTGAATGAAATAGTTCATAAGAATAATCATAAGTGAAAAAACATACATTGAAAATACAACAAGAATATTCCTACCATATTCACAACATATGCATGAAAATGTGTCAGCTCTGAGCTTTTATTAAAGTGAAAGTTCCAATCATACATATACCATTGACAGACCACTAGCCCCAATAGTGGAACGTGAAGTCAACACTTGCTACTCCAAAGAAAGATACTCCCTCTATGCTACAGAGAAGCCAAGTCTCTCACAACCTCCCAAACTCCTGATTATAGGCCTAAGCCTAGCCAAAAGCTTGGCTCCCAAAATTACTTTACATGAGTTATGAGGATGTATTTATAACAAAAGGGGTGATTCTTCACCTTCCCTTTGTGACTCTTGGACTTCCCTCATGACTCTTCAACTTATTTACAAATGAATCTTCAACTTCATTACATCATGAATCTTCACATTCAACAATTGAAATTTGGAATCTCACTTAAAAATGATTTATAAAATAGTATTTTATACAATCATACCCATATAGGAAAAAATTTGGTAGAGCCAACTAGATAGCCTAATAGGAAAAAACATGTCACGCTTGAGTTTGGGGAAAATATAGCTCAACAAACTCCACTTGTTGTTTCTAAGTCATGTAACGGTGCCAATATCTGTAATGCGCAATGAGTCCCTCAAACTATGCGATGGTGTGAGGCTGTGTAGAAATTATATACAAATTGCATGCATATGTCCTAGATTCCCCTGATCTCACAATATTTAACTTCTTGCAAGATATAGAATCATTCCACTGTTAATCTATTACGGAAAATTAATTGCACACACATGTGAAGCATAAATAAAATCAATCGCACATAACATAGTTCTTTTACGGGAAAGCCTGAAGCTGAAAACCCCAACTATCATATATTATGTATCATGGAATCATATGACAATCCTCATACAAAACTTATCAAGCTCTCAGTACAGTACAATCGTCATACACTAATCAGGAAAAATCTTGCAAATCCATGCACCGATCTCTGCCCTACTGCTAGCCTGCTTCCATTGTGCAATCCTTGCTAAAGAATAGCTCTGAATGAATTCGAATTACCCTTGCCTTGACTGCACAATCCCCATTGGCAACTCCAATGTGTGTGTGATGCAATCAATGCATCACTATAGTCACAACAGATAGTCCATCTTGCCCTTTCACCTATCTCTCCATTGGGTCTCCATTGGAACTGCCATGCACTGTATTTAACTGTTGTATTGTTCAGTTTATTAATGAGTTATTATTTGTGAATTAATTAACTAATTAATTCACTCCACTCTCACTAGTGTATCATTCAGCTAGACTAGACACAACTAGCTCAACTGAGTCTAACTGAGTTAAACTAAATACAACTCCATAAACTACTCTTCCAACTCTGTCATAACTCTGCCACTTGAGTTCTAACTGAATCCTCCATGCATGAACCACCAGTTTCCCTTGGGAATTGCGTAATTCCCTCAGTCCACTGATCTACCACTTTTGTGCACTGAAACAAAGTGCTCCAAGAGAATAATTTGTTGTTTAGAGTCTGATTATTATTAAGAGCTAATAATAATCGACATGCATCTATTTTTAGATCGGCGATCTATAAATAGACTCCGCCCAATATTCTAAAAATAGAATTTAATCTATTTTTCCAACTTGATCAACCATCCAAAAATAACATCCTGCAACTCCTGAAATATGATCATCATGTCTAAAAGTAGACATAGTCTAAAAATAGACTTCGCCAAAAATAGCCCGTGGGCCCACTTAGTGAAGGCGACTCTTTTCACTAAGCTCATCATCTTGTTGAATCTCAACACTCCCTCTCAACAAGATAAGGATTATCTTTCACCACGATCCTACCTCTATGGTATTTGAATTTGCTCCTGGTGAGCGCCTTCATCAGAATATCTGCATCCTGATCCTCCGTAGGAATGTACTGAAGCAACATGATATTTTGCTGCACACAATCTCTGATATGATGATACTAGATATCAATATGTTTAGATATATCATGAAACACAAGATTAATCGAGAGTTTAATGCAACTCTGATTATCACAACGTATCACTGTGGGATCTAAATGTGAACTGAACAAACCAACCAGAATCTTCCTCATCCAGATAGCCTCACATGTAGTTTGACTTAATGCCATGTATTCTGCTTCCGCTGAACTGAGTGCCATGGATCTTTGTTTCCTGCTGTACCAAGAAACTATCGTAGATCCGATACTGAAAATCCCTCCTGATGTGCTCTTTCTGTCTATTGGACTTCCTGCCCAATCTGCATCCGTGAAGCCATGCAACTTCACCTCATCCATCTATCTGTACCATAAACCATACTCATATGTGCCACTGAGATATCTCAGGACATGCTTGCCTGCCTTCCAAAAGAGCTTGGTAGGCTTAACCATCACTTGTGAAAGTTGGTTCACCGCATAGCATATGTCTAGTCTTGTATTGACTAAATACATGAGCGAAACCACCAACTATCGATAAACAGTGGCATCCACTACCTCTGCCGATGTAGCATCCTCTTTCTTCCAATTTCCTGGAAGAGGAGTGTCGATAGGCTTGCATCCTTGCATGTGAAACTTCTCCAGTACCTCCCGGGCATACTTGCCTTGAGACACAAATATTTCACCTTCCCGTTGCCATATTTCTAATCCAAGGAAATAATGAAGGAGGCCCAAGTCCTTCATCTCAAACTCCTTTGCAATATGTACCTTGCATGAGTGTATCAACTACTCATCACCCGTTAGTATTAAATCATCAACATAAAGAACAATGATTAAAAGCTTACCCTCCACCACAATTTGGTACAAATTTGCATCTGCCTCACTCTTAGTGAAGCCAAATCCAGTGAAATAGCTGTCGATCTGAGTGTACCAAGCACGTGGTGCTTGTTTCAGCCCATACAGCTCTCTTTTGAGCCTGCACACATGCGACTCGCTGCTGAAGATCTCAAATCCTTCAGGCTACTAAATGTACACATCTTCCTCAATGATCCCATTAAGGAATGCAGTCTTCACATCCATCTGATGAATGTGACAACCCATCTGCGCTGAGAGAGAAAGGATGGTCCGTATGGAAGAATACCGTGCGACAGGTGCAAAGGTTTCTTCATAATCAATCCCCTTGATCTATGAGAAGCCCTGGGTAACAAATATTGTCCTATACTTCTCGACGCTCCCATAAGTAGCTTGATTTACCTTGTAGATCCATCTTTATCCTACAAATGATTTTCCCACCAGCCTTGGAACAATCTCCCAAGCACTGTTTCTGACAATGGAGTCATACTCCTCCACCATGGCATCTACCCATGTGGGCTCCTGCACTGCTTCTTCAAAATAAGATGGCTCTGTCACGATACACTTTGTAATAAGATACATGTATCTAGTAAATTGGTCAGGTGACTGTCTCTATCTGCGTTGTGATGTAGGGACTCCTACATTCTCTGTCGCATCAAGCTTTAGTCTCTCAACTTCTATGGTACGCTTTCTGCCTTGTCTGATGTTTGGTTCTGCATGAGTGGACTCCTCCACTCCCTGAATCTCCTCCTGTGGCTGATCCACATCTAGAGGCTCATCTTTGGGAACAAGAAGTTCCTCCTTTGCATGTAAGTGTAGCTCCCTCTCAAGCAAAAACTTCATGGCTTTCACCTCATTGAATTTTATCTTTATGCTTTACAGTCATCAGGAATGTTTCTGGAAAATACACGATAATTATGGAGTGTTTACTGTGCTTCTTACAAATGTCCCAACCACACGATTGGCTCCAGCTTCTTCCTAGCATCCTTTGTCACATGAATGTAAACAGATGAGCCAAAAATCTTCAAATGAGAAATATCAGGCTTCTTACCAGTAAAATCTTCTTTAGGTGTACTCATGTCAAGTACTCTATGAGGACAACGGTTTTTCACATAAATTGTAGTGTTGCATGCTTCTGCCCACAAGTGCATAGGTAGGCCCTGGTCATGCAGCATCACTCGTGCAACACCCACGATCGTTTTGTTCTTCCTGTCAGCGACCCCATTCTGCTGTGGGTTATGAGGTGCTATGAGTTCTCTTAAAATTCCTTCTTTGCTACAGAAGTATTTGAATTCACCCGAGATGTATTCACCACCATTATCGCTCCATAGAGCTTTCACTTGATTCCCCGACTCCTTCTCCACTAATGCTTTGAACTCACAGAACTTTGAGAACGTTTCACACTTCTTCTGCATGAAGAAGATCCAGCATCTACGAGAATAGTCATCAACAAATATAACATAATACCTATGTTTTTCTATTGAAGAAATTGAGAAATGTCCACACACGTCTGTGTGAATTCTCTCCAGGATCACCGAAGCACAGTTCTCCTTCTCAAGAAAGGTGGTCTTCAGAAAATTACCCATATTACATCCCTTGCACTGATCTGACTGCGCAAGAGTACCCTTGGGAAGTCTAGTAGAAATATGTTGCAAAATCTTCAAAGCACCATGGTGAAGATGGCCCAATCTCCTGTGCCATAATTCACCCTCATCCTGTCTCACCAGATCTTCTGCTTTGCCCACCATTGCAGCGAAGCCATCTACCTCCAGCTTGTAGATATTATTAATTCGAACAACTATCTTCTTGGATTTACCCGTTGTTTTATGTCAAAAAGGAGACTTTTCCCTCACTGAAAACAACATCATAACCTTTTTCTTCTAGCATTGCGACCGAGACCAAGTTCGTCTTCAGACCTAGAACATGCATAACATCCTTCAACAAGTATGGATTACCAGAATCCCTCTCAAAGGTAATGGTCCCAATGCCAGTCGCACTATATCGACCATCTTCGCCCATCTCTATATGCATCTAGAGGTCCTTCTCCTCTAAGTCACTAAAAAACTCCTTGTCTCTCATCATATGGAAAGACGCACCACTATCAAGATACCACACCGATCCCATACAGCTTGAAACCAAGCATGTGATCAAAGGGAAATCAAGTTCAAATTGCGAGGCTAAGGCCTCTCCAGTTTCAGCTCCAACATCCTTCTTGTTGTTCTTCTTCTGTGGACAGTTAGTGGTGAAATGCCCATGTTTGTGATAGTGAAAACACTTCACTTTTGACAAATCCTTCTTCTTGCCTTTAGCTTCGGATTTTGAAGGAAATTTATTCCTTTTCCCTTTCCTTGATTTGGCAGCCAAAGTGAAATTCTCTTCATCTTCATTCTTCGATGAAGAGCCATCCCTGGTACCTCGCCTTATCTCCTCTTGCACATGATCTGACCAAAGTCGCTCCCATCCCGGCAGTTTCTCCCGTCCATTGACAGAGTCTTCGTAGCTATGCCAACTCTTAGGAAGCCCAAGGAGAGCCAATCTCACCAAGTCTTCATCATCAATAGTAACCCCCACACTTCCCAGTTCATCCTTTCAGTGGACAAACTTCGTGAGGTATTTTGGAATACTGTCGCCCTTCTCCATTTTTATTTTTTTGAGCTTGTCTAAAAGCGCCAACTTCCTCTGGTCAATTTTGCTTTGGAACAAATCTGACAAAACCTTCCACATTAATAATGGAGTGGCTTTCCCATGAAGGTTGGACACAATATGGTCCTTCACACCTTCCAACAGAATTCTTCTCGTCTTTGTTGTCTTCTTTTGCCATGCGTCAAGTAATGCAACATCGCCAGATCCCGGCTTAGGAACATCGCTATCGATGAAATCCTTCAGCCCATTATCCTCCAGCACCATCTCCATCCTGTCCTTCCAGGCTATGTAATTTGAGCTCCCATCAAGGGCATACTCCAATCGCAACCCATTGAAGGCCATTTCAATGTATACTCAACTTCTGCACCAAGAATATTCTGTAGAAAATTTGAATTGTTCACCAGCACAAACTCACTTCACAATTGCAATCTTCAATTAACAATGCTCCAATACCATGTAGAAATTATATCATGAATCATGAATATGTCCTAGATTCCCCTGATCTCACAATATTTAACTTCTTGCAAGATACATAATCATTCCATTGTTAATCTATTGCGGAAAATTAATTGCACACACATGTGAACTATAAATAAAATCAATCGCACATAACACCGTTCTTTTACGGGAAAGCCTGAAGCTGAAAACCCCAACTATAATATATTATGTATCATGGAATTATATGAAAATCCTCATACAAATCTTATCAAGCTCTCAGTACAGTACAATCGTCATACACTAATCAGGAACAATCTTGTAAATCCATGCACCGATCTCTGCCCTCCTGCTAGCCTGCCTCCACTGCGCAATCCCTACTGAAGAATAGCTCTGAATGAATTTGAATTACCCTTGCCTTGACTGCGCAATCCTCATTGAAAACTCCAATGTGTGTGTGATGCAATCAATGCATCACTATAGTCACAACAGATAGTCCATCTTGCCCTTTCACCTATCTCTCCACTGGGTCTCCACTGGAATTGCCATGCACTTTAGTTAACTGTTGTATTGTTCAGTTGATTAATGAGTTATTATTTGTGAATTAATTAACTAATTAATTCACTCCACTCTCACTAGTGTATCATTCAGTTAGACTAGATACAACTAGCTCAACTGAGTCTAACTGAGTTAAACTAAATACAACTCCATAAACTACTCTTCCAACTCTGTCATAACTCTGCCACTTGAGTTCTAACTGAATCCTCCATGCATGAACCACCAGTTGCCCTTGGGAATTGCTTAATTCCCTCAGTCCACTGATCTACCACATTTGTACACTGAAACAAAGTGCTCCAAGAGAATAAGTTGTTGTTTAGAGTCTAATTATTATTAAGAGCTAATAATAATCGACATGCATCTATTTTTAGATCGATGATCTATAAATAGACTTCGCCAATATTCTAAAAATATAATTTCATATATTTTTCCAACTTGATCAACCATCCACAAATAGCATCCTGCAACTTCTGAAACATGATCATCATGTCTAAAAATAGACATAGTCTAAAAATTGACTTGTGCCAAAAATAGCCTGCGGGCCCACTTAGTGAAGGCGACTCTTTTCAATAAGCTGATCGTCTTGTTGAATCTCAACAGGTTGGAAGAGGACTCTATTCTCCATGGAATCTCAGTACAATGACTTGGAACCAGTCTATACTTATGCCTTTAGCATGAGAAACATTGTGTTGATTTGGACAGGGTCACCAAGGTATTTATGCATATTTTTCTTGTTCACTTCAAGATCTTCCCTAGTGGCGATCTGTTTGCACTGCTCCAAGTATTATTTAATATCTTGTTCTACCTGGTTCTTACGTTTGGCCTCAGTGAGATAGCCAACTGTTGGGATCCTGTGCGATTTCACTAAGAAATCCATGTCATTATACAATTGTGGATACGAGGCATGAATGTTGGCAATGAATGAGGCAAGTTGTTTGTTATTCTATATGAACATATGAATCTTTGATTTCTCCATCTCTGCCTCATGCATGTTTTCTTTCCCAATTCCAAGGGTGCCCCTTTATATCACATTGACAAATCATGCATGGTAACAATGGATTCTTGTACAACCTTGAGAGTTTTGACATGGTATTTACACTTCTATTGTAAGCCGTGCAAGTGGAAAAATTCCTTATGCATGATAACAAGCTCCTAAAAATATTCCACATGATCTCTCCCAGTGTCAATACTTTGTCAAGCATCATTGCCTTTAGCTCTTCTAGATAGAGTTGTGCGGAAGCTGCGTTTTGAGACTCTTCTTAAAGCTGTTAACCGCTTGCCTAACATCTTGCAAGTTTTTTTCCAATTGTTTGTTCTCTACCATCAGATAATCCATGTTCAACTTTGGGGCACCTGCGAAGGCTAAGTTTGATGCGGCAATGGAATTTGGATTCCTTATGGTGTCTCCTACAATTACCTTTTCACTAAGAAATGCAAGAGATGTGAGTTCGTTCGAAAAATGTTTCTTCTTTTCTTGTACACTTTATTTTATGAATCTCGTCATAATTCAGGTCTATGTTTCCATAACCAGACCTTCGTTAAGAGGAAAATTTTCCTTTTCCTCGCTTGGAGCGTGCTTTGTTGGAGGAGGGGGATACTGAATGGTGACCTGCTGTGTGCTAGGCATCAGGTTAACATCTTGATTCTGTAGCTCTTGCTCCACCTCCATGTCTTGAATCACAATTAAATCCTCAATCTCTTGAGTGATCTCATTTTCCTGCAACTGTTCAATATTCTCTTATAATTTTTGGTTCTAATATTGCTCCTTGGCTTGTTTCAGTGTGTCTTCTTCTTCTTTTACTCTTCACCTCTCTTCGTCTTCCTAATTTTCCTTTTCTTCCTCTTCTTGCTTATGCTTTTCTTCCTCCAATATCCTATGCCCTTGTTCTTCCATCTTCTTCTGTTCTGCTTCTTGCATCCTCTATTTCCTCCTTGGCTCTACTGTTAAGGCTGCTCTCATAATTATTGGATCCAATTTAATCTTGCGGATTCGCTCTACCCATGGTCTACCTACAACTTTGTTATAACCCTTTTTTTGCAATAGGTTGCACTCTTCCACTGGTACTGCTTATAGAGTGACTTATTTTGGTGGAGTCACCTCTGAAGTTCTTGTAAAAATGATTAACTCGAGGGACTTGGAGGAATTATAACAATTCTTCCATGGCTCGTCCTCTGGCCAATAGAATGTCCCACTTAGCCACTGAAAAATAATTCTCGCACAATGGTCTCTGCAAAAATTCTAGGGGTCATATAGATTGAAGTCCAGAGTATCCAATGAAAAATTTCCTATCGCCTTTCCTTTAGTGTCCATGAATTTCAGGTTCTTGATCTCGTACAATCTGATTTGCGTAGGAAGAGTTTGCCAAGGTGCTTTCTTTTTCCCATGAAAAGCTACTGAAAACCCTATGGAGAGATGATATGAAACTTCTTGCATGACCAACTTATAGGTGGCATACCTCGGTAAAATATGTGGTGACTTCTGTCTGCCAAACACTCTGAGGAAGTGCCATCTAGTGAGGCAAACCAATCTTCTATATCTGACATTGCTTCCATTTCCCCATGTGACATGCAAGGTGGATCTTACTAAAAAATAAACTTGTATGACAGAATGAGGAAGTGGCCAGTTATATTTTCCATTAGTCCTCTGTGGCTGCACTTCTAGAGTAATCTATAATAGATAAGAACGACATGGTCTCGAGGTGTCCAAGTCCAATTCAGGGCATGGAATGAATTGTGAACACAAATTTCATCTGGTAGATATGAAAACATGTAAAATATAGCGTTCCTGCCCTTGGGAGTATTCATGGTGTTGGCTACATGGATACTTAGTTGTCGAGCCAACAAGTATGACCAATTTAATGGTTTACCTTCGTTAACAACCTGGTTCAGTAATAATTCCCATCCGTTGGGAAAGGTCTCAGTGCTTTGTTTTCCATAGATTCTACAACATAAAACAATCAAGAGCTCATAGGCCCTCCCAAGATACTTTGTCTTGTAGGTGTTGGTGGGTGTCTGACGAAACTTTGATGTCTCTTTCACCTAGCTTTAAACAATGTCCTTTGTACTCAAGTAACTGGTGGTAACATAAAAGTAAGAATTCATGAGCGATTCCGGCTCTGACAAATGATACATGAGATGGTAATCTGCTGCCAGAAAGGAAACAGGCCTTTTTCCACTGACATTGTTTAAAGTCACAGTCTTGAGATCTATATGAGAAATTATCCAACTAACAACGTCTGCACAAGGGAAAGCAGGATATCTGTATGTAACCTTGTGTAGTCTCGACAATTGAATATTGACATAGACATGTAGATCCTCTAGATCTGCCTTGAAGCTTCTTGTTGAGAATGATTCATTCACTTTCTTCCATGTGATATCTAAATTATTTTCTATGAACAAGTGAGTAAATGAATAAAATGGAAATTTTACTAGCGTACTCTCAATTACCTCCCTAGTACTGCTCTATGTGATATTGTTTGAAGTAGCTCTCTTTGGTGCCATGGTAACAGTGAATAATGAAGAGAAGTGCTCAACAATTGCAATACCTATAGGAGGAAAATATATTCATGGCAAGGATAAATTAGCTTCAAAAAAGCAACTTACAAAACAAGATCACAACAACAAACATTGAATTGAAGGAGAAAATTTCTCAATTCTTAAGGTCAAGGGAGAGGGAATGGTTGTAGGAACTATAGATTGCGTATTCTAAATAGCCATTGATGCAACATGAGGCTTGAGACTTCGGAATGCGTAGTTCAGCCTGGGAAGACTAAGGGAGAGACTGCACATTGCATAATATCAATTTCCAAGGGGTCAGGATTGATCCTTGGAACTACGAAATGTGTTGTTGGGTCAACTTGTACTGCAAATTGCACATTATCAAAGGAAAAGCTGAGAGTCTTAGCCTTGGACTTGCGTAATGCCCAACTAGGCAAGGCAAGTGATAGCCAAGTGAAATGCATAACTTCCCGACAAGAGTGTGGGAAACACACATATATGAGTGATGGTGCAAGTTAAAGTGTATATATAAATAAGGATAGATATATCAATGCAAATAAAGTGCATAAATTCAACATGCAATAGGAAAAACAAGCATGCATGGAGAGTTGTCGAAAAGATGATCACTAATGTGTAGAAACAAGAAAGCTAATGCAAAAATTATAAAAGGCGAACGATAGACTGTACCAACACTTCTAGAAGCTAATTCAAGTTAAAAAACCAACAACCATGAAGAGAAACAATCAAAAAAACACTCATAGAAGTGAAACGACAAAAAGTGATAGAAAAAGTGGAAAAATACGACAAAAGAAAAAATCACCTAGAAAATCACCGCAAACTCCATTGAATGCTCCTTGATCTCATTGGGAATGCTATAGCTCCAAGATAAAATGTACAAATGAGATATACATGCTTCTATTAAATAGGTCTAGGTCAATTAAGGTTTATGACGTGAATGCCTAAAATCAAGGAAAAAGTGACACTTGGAAGAAAGTTACAAAAATAGTAACTATGCCACCTTCAGGAAAATAATAATGACTCCCTATTTTATAGGGATGTTTTTTCTTTTTCTCTTTTTATTTTATTTTTCTGGAAACTTTGCATGAACATTACCAAGAAGGATTGCGTAGTTCCCGAGGACTGGGAAACTCCTTGACTTAGTGCATTACATGGTTTCTGAGCTCAAGGGATGCTTTGCACAAATTTTGAGCTTAATGTTGGCCAGATGTTACCAGGATTAACATCTCTTGTGGACAAGAGAGATCTCCCTAGTACTCCAACGAGTAACTAGAAACAAACAGATAAAACAATGGCGCTTTCCTTAGCCTATAATTGAAACATGAAACATGTAGTATGCAAAATATCACTTACCTATTAACGAAGTGCTTGTAGAAGTACTTTCAGTGCTTTCCACAACCAGATTTTCCTCAATTCTTTATAGTCTCTTCAAATTCTTTCCACAACTTCTCCATGATGCTCCAAAAGAGATCTTCATAGACAAAAAAATTCAAAGGAATCAAAGCATATCACATATAAAAGAAAAATTAAATGAAATCCTTATTCTAGCATACAACATATAAATGAATCAATAATCAGTTATAAACCATGTGAGTGATCAAGGAATCCCACAAATAACATCGAAATAGACGCAATTAGGAAAGAAAAATTACTTTGTATTAAAATAAAAAGGGAAAAGAAGCTTACAGCCTAGTGCCTTGATGTCACAAGCCTCTTCCAATGGTCTCCTTTCCTTCCCTCGATGATAATCTCTTTAGACCCAAAACCAACAGCATGTGCTTACCAATCCAAGTCTCTTAAAAATTCTCCCATTCCTTTAATCCTATGCTGAATTTATAGGGAGGATGATGAGGTCTCTAGCTCCACTTATTAAGGGATATGATCCTTAATAAAAGGAGTTTAGTTCCATATACCAAGGGATGAGGCGCAGGTATATAACGGTTTAAGGTTTCTAATTTTGGATAATATTCCTCAAACAAAGCTTCTAGAACTTACATTTTTATTTTGACATGCGTGAAAGGACCTGCGCACTTGTTGTTAAATAACATTACACAGGTCTGCGCAATTTTTGTTCAGAAAAACTGTGCACGCACTAGTTTTGTTCAGGAAAACCGTGCAGGTGCTCAAAAATGGTTTTTAAGCAGTAAAAAGCAAAATTCCTTTTGTCCCTGGTATGATTTTACTTCAAGCTTCATAGGGGATTCACTTGAGACACTCCATCAAATGGCAAGATATCTGAACCAACAATCATGGTGACAAATTTTAGTGTAACATATTTCCCCCTAAAGTGCAAAGCCATAATTTTTTTTTGATAACTGAAGCGCTTTATCATGTCAAAGGTTCGGATCAGAGAATAATGTGTTGACGACCTGAAAAAAAAAATCAAAGGATTACCATATCATGCTTTCATATAAGCATCACTGAGGTAGGCATTCCCATACTCAGAGTAAACATAACTTGATGAACTAGTAGGGAAATACACAAAGATCCATGTCAAAAATATACATAGTATGGATGCAACCATCAATGGATATATATTTACAATCATGAATATTTAATAACTCCACGCAGCCTGGATGGATGAAACTAGATCTAGGGTCTTGATCTCCATCTCTATCGATGAACGATTTTGACCATGCGAGTGAATGTCTTGAAGTCTAACATGGTAGAAACCACTTGATTATCGGTCAATAATGTGAACCGTTAACAAATGCGAGAGAAACCACCAATAATGACAATGGATTTCAAGGTACTCCCAGTACAATCTATGAAGTGTGAAAATATTTCTTGAAGTCGAACATTCATAAAATCATTCGATTGAAGGTCAATAATGAGAACCTATCGTCGAAAGCGAGAAACCTGCCATTAAGGAATGCATGCCTCAAGGCACTGAAAATGGTTTCTAGATCAACTTCCTAGATACTTAGCTGAAGTTGATAGGAAGTGATCCATCGTAGGAGGGCCTACGACACAAAACTTCATGTCAAGTTTTGAAGAACAATATTTGAAGTGATTCAGGACTGACTCAGGGATGACCGATGTGATCGAAGGTTATGAATGGCAAGGTAATTTTTATAGAGGTTGGACTTCTCTTGAACATGTTGGCGACATGACACTTAGACTTGGAAAAAATTGACTCAACAATAATACCCAAAACCAGCTGAAGACTTTCAATGAGGTTTGATTAAATGTGAGGAAAATGGATTTCCCAACCCGGACACAGATGTGAAAAATTTTCATGTTCAAGAGCGACATACTACCTTTAATAATACAAAAATGAATGTCATTTCCCAATTTCCTTTGGATGATTCCTCCGAAGTATTTTTAACGAACCCTAGGAAGGAATGGTTTGGTCCTGTTGTAATCGACTGATCCTG